>JAKGSA010000989.1:0-14635 GCA_033558755.1 Philaethria dido | reverse complement strand
ATTTTTTTTTTTTATTGATAACGGACGGCAAACGAGCAGAAGGACCACCTGATGGTAAGTG
This sequence comes from Philaethria dido, assembly GCA_033558755.1. NCBI lineage: Eukaryota > Metazoa > Arthropoda > Insecta > Lepidoptera > Nymphalidae > Philaethria > Philaethria dido. Next base: position 14,574 of record JAKGSA010000989.1, on the reverse strand, counting down.
GTTACCTTCGCCCATAGACATCTACAACACCAGAGATGTTGTAGATGCGTTGCCAACCTAGAGGATACTGATGGAAGGGGGGACAATGTAGTAGTCCACTATCAGAACCACCACATTTAGGGGAAAGGATGGGTGGGAAAGGGGAAAATCTGGCTTACATGCCATCGAACCGGAACACATCATTAGATATTTGGCGGTTCGTCTTTGACATGATAGTGGTCGCGAGCCAGTCGGAGGACGAACCTCCTACCACCTAACAAGTCTATCAGTATTAAAATCAAAAGTAAATTTACATATGTTACATTGCTCACTACTTAGTATTTCGTAATTCAAAGGGAAGTGATGACGTCGTTGTAGTAAAAAAAGGCCTGTATCTTCTTCTTCAAGTTAACTATTTATATACTTAAATATATTTTTTGGACTTTTCTGTTAGTTTTTGAGAATTGTGTCAAATTTAGCAATTTTAACCGGGTGTAACCGGATGGACGTATAATTTAGTTTTAGAAAACACATGTCAATCTCTTTACTGTAGTCTGTGTCACTTACGAAAATATACTCCGTACGAAAATGTACATAATTATTTAATGCTGTTAAAATAGTTTCATTTAAAATGGATAAAAATCGCGCAACTCAAAACTCTTCGTCTTAAAAATCTGTTTAAAAAATAGTTAAAATAAGCAAAATGCGGAAGAATATGTCACTCCACAATACAAATCACTCACGCTTTTTGTTATCAACATACAAACACAGATTTACTACTAGTTATATCATCGATTGTTCTAATCGATTCGTGACGTGGGAATTTGAAATGATAACTAGCTATTAAATAAATATATACCTTATTATTAACTTGAGAAAGTCCTATTTCCTAAGTCCTATTCATACCTGTTTGTGTAACCCATTAGTTACTTGAGAATGGCTTCCTAGAAACGAATATTAATATTTTGTATGAAATGTATGAGAAATACATAAATTATTGACTATAATGATATTGGTAGAGTATTAAATTAAATATTTAATTTATTGTTAACATGTGTATGTAAATCGATTATGTATATTTCTTGGTATTACTTAGGGCCGTTTAAAGAAATGATTTTTAAGTTATGATTTGTATGGCGAAGTTGTGGCGTAGTTTTAAGATTTAAAAAAAAAAAGAAAATCTACTTCAAAGAAAATGCAGTAAGAAGTGCAATTATTACGAAAAGCTCAGAACCTGCATGTTAGATCTTAACTAAATTTAAATAGAACCACATTGAAAGCACTAGCTATCACATAAATAAAAAGAATCATTGAAATTAGTTCACCCAGTAAAAAGTTATGGGGGTAACAAACATAAAAAAATATACATTCGAATAACCTCTTTCTTTTATTAAGTCGGTTAAAACTACTGTTAGGACTATATTTATATTAATATATAGATAAAAAAGATTTCCTGTACTTACGACAGATAACGCAAATCTGAATTTAATGGGCTAAAAAAAGAATGCAGAATGTTGGCATGTAGATTCCTTGTAAAATATTCCTACATTTTTGCACTGATATTCTCGAAATTTCTACGGGAATGTCAAGAAAAGTATATTAATTTTATAGTTAAAACTGCGGAAGATGAGGCCATCGTGGCGTAGTGGTGTGATAACTATAAACGAGTTGGTTGTGGATTCGATCTCAATTCGGGGATGCTTATATACTTATACATTATTTTCATTTCATCGCTCTGGTAAAGACAATATGCAACGCAAAGTTCCGGCACTCAGCATGCTACATCTTGAACTCGTTCTTAAGAACGGAGTGTCATGACACTAGACATAGAGAAACCTACTCTACAAAGCGAGAAAATCATCATGAAGCTAAATAATACTATAAAAGATAGATCTGGGCAAGAAATAATAACGTAAAAGACATGAAAGTCATCGCAAATGATATCGTATGTTGTCTAAATGCTGGCGTACTTAAAAATATATGGAAACTTCTCTTAAGTTATCTATTTACACATGTAACCATGTTCTAAGTAAAAGCAATAAGAAGTAAACAAAACAGGAAATAGAAATAACCACAAACAGGTCCCAATTTAAACGATACGAGTAAGACGACAACATCCAAGGAAACATCAGTTGTACAGAAATTAAAGTAACACTTGCTGTTTTACAAAAGATTTATGGCGAAATTACACGATGTTCTTATAAATTGTGTTATGGTGGATACATATAAACTTTATTAGTTTTTCAACTAGATCGATTCAGTTGTTTTTGTGAAAGGGTAACAGACATCTAGCCATCGATCCCCATAAACTCTAAACTATAAAAAACATCTTTTAAAAAGACTTATATATTATCCTTCGTGATATTTTTCAAGATCGCCAATTATATTTTTGATACTAGCTTCATACTTTTTTCTGCATAGCAGCTCAGTCAAAGAAAACGTAGTGTCAAGACACTCCATTCTCTACTTTCCACCAATTCGAGACATTGCGTGGTAAATGGCGGAACTCAACGCCGCAATCTGTCTTGTCAGAACAAAGAAATTAAAATATATTAAATTTACATAAAAAAATCGTTTATCTAATGTAATTCATGTACACAAACGTTTGCATATGTTGTAATATTTCATTATTTATTACTCTATGATTATTACAACAATAAATCTCATGGCCATTTTCAGAATATATTATAACGCAGTAGGTACATAATAAAAGCAATAACTATACATATGTGTAAGTAACGAAGAACTATGGACATAAGACTTAATGTAAATTAAACGGTAAATGACATCTCTGAGAGCGACTACTTATAGAATGTATTAAACGTAACGTTACTGAGTGACTGACAGACAACTTACAGGTGAAACTACTGACCATAGGAAGCTGAAATTTGGCAAGTAGGTTCCTTAGGGAGTGTAGGGGAGCACTTAGAGAGGATTTCTTGAAATTCGTTGTGGTCTTTAGGTTTTATAGTCCATGCAAACAAATGGATAGAGCTAGTGCAAATTAAAGGGTAAATGCCGTTTCTGAGAGCGACTAAATCTATATGTATATATGTAACTTGCATTACTGAGTGACTGACAGACAACATAAACGAAACTATTAGCTATAGAAGGCTAATATTTGGCTTGTAAGCTCCTTGAGAAATATAGAAGACAATTAAGATATGATCCCTTGAAATACCTCCTGGAACGAAAAATAATGGCACTTCAAGTTTTATAGTTCACGTGAACAAAATCGGGATGCAGCTAGTATAAATTAAATATTAAATGACGTCTCTGAGAGCGACTTTAAATCATTGTATATAGAAAGTTAGTTCCAACTTTTTTAGCTTCCGGCGACGTGTAAACTAGAACCGCATTCTGAATAGAAACAGGGCACTTTGACTATACTTTGTATGTATGTATGTATGTTTGCTTCTACGCTATGTGCTTTCATATATAAGTGAATTGATTTTTTCTTTTCATTTCAAAGACTTGCTTATTGGTAGCTTATTAGCTTCTAGAATCTACCACATACTCGTATAACAGGCAGACAGATAAAGGAGTGTTTAAACACTATACTTTGATTACTATTCTACTATAATAAATGCGAACGTTCATAAAGATGGATAGAGAGATGTTTGTTGCTCTTTCACGCTAAAACTACTGAACGCAAAAGCTAACTTACTAGTTATATATCGTATATATCGGAATAACAAAATCTACAATTAATAAAGATTTTAGTTTTTATCAACACGCCATGCCAGTAGTATGTAATAGTCATTAACTGTCTTCAAAAAAATGAGGAGATTCTCAGTTTGATTGTTTCTTTATGCGTTTTACCGCATAACTTTTTATTAAATGAACGAATTCTGCTCATTTTTTTAGATCCTGTATCTTGTTGAAATTTAGTTGAAATCTGACTAATAGTTTTCGAGTTATTCGTAATAATTTTACTTTTAGCGCTACTTTATTTTAGTGTTTACGTTTTATATATTTGAAATCGTTATTATAAAAAATATCTAAAAATCATGAACAAAGTCGGCAACACTAGCTAGTATATATAAAGCTATGTTTTAACTTTCAGCATCAGGCTCCACGTTTGCTATCACAAATACTATTTGATAACGACTTGGCTAATGGAATATTGATGTGAACGCTTGCATTCAGTTGTGGAATTCATTTCTATATGAGATTTTAAATGAGATTTCATGTTAGCATTTTGTAGGTTGTGTTTTTATTATGTTTCATTGTGAAAAATTACAGAAGAATCATAAATTCTTATAAATATATTCTAAGAATTATATTTCTTAAAGGTTACATAATTAAGGTACCGGTTGTAAATTATTTGACGTTCAAAAAATGAAGCTTGTAACTTCTTATTTTGAATAAAATTATTTGAATTTGAATTTGAATTTAAGATTGCCGTTCGCCGCTTTTCACACAAATGTCTCGAAAATTACAAAATTTAATTAAATAAACTTAAATGGACTCAACGCTGCGCTTTGTCTTACTAGAGCGGAGAAATTAAAAATATTTTAAATATAATTATTCCCCGGAATGGGATTCAAAGCCACAATCCACCGCGTTTAAAATCACATGCTGTCCCACTTAACATCTCTTCATTTCATAAGGTTGTCACTTCAAATTACTCTCATACAGTTTATTGTATGGAACATACAAAACACATGTCTTTTATGTTTCTTCATACATCTAAATACAATAAATGAATGTATTCTATTACCATTCTGCAGATATCAATCATTCACAAACGACGTCAAATTTGATCACTTATACCAGGGGTGAGCAATACGCGGCCTGCTTGATAAAATGTCGCCCGCTAAGCGATTACCAGAGCGAGGAAATTAAAAAATTTAATATTGATAATTATAAATATTTAATATTTTTATTTCCTGGAGTGGGAATTGAACCCATAACGCTTTTACAGTCGCACGCTTGTGCCTCTGCGTCACTACAAGCCCGAACGTATATTTATATTAGAGATATTCTACCGCTAATATATATATATATATATATAATAAAAAACTTAATTCTTCCATGTTTTTGACATTTCGTGTTTTCATAATGTTTATAACATGAATACAAATTTAAATAATATTAAGAAATGTAATTTTCGCACACCAAAAAAGTTGCCAAATTTGGAAAGGCCCGTTGCTAAAAAAGGTTGCTAACCCCTGACTTATATGATTATTAGCCTAGCAAACAAAACCATATTACGTCACATAGATTTTATGACTGTGCAATCATGTACTTGTGAATCGCATGCTAGTTACTGGCATGACATTCTAGTACTGCTTTTGTTGTGCTTGTTCTAGAAACAGACATAAAAATAAGGTTCTCTTTCTGCAATTAGATTATATCAGTGCTCTATTTCACATACTATATATTGACGTTAGGACCAAAAGATGTATAAGTTTTTTTTTTCGTTTAACGTTACTCCCATACATCATGGAATAGGTAGAGAGAATTTGGCTAAAAATCACGCTGGCCTTCACTTTTCACCCTAAAGGCCCAAAGTTTTACTGTGCTTAATACCTGTACTGATAATATTTACATTGATTTAAATAATAATTATTGGATTCGAATTCAACCATGTTCCATAGAGAAAAGTGATTGGAGTAAGGCAAAGCACGCAAAGTTTCGATTTGAGGTGGAAAGCGGAGAGCGGAGTGTCTTAATACTACTTTCTCACTATATTCCGGTATATAGGTTTATATAGGTTTATATAGGTTTTAGGCGGACCACTAGCATGTGAGTCACGGACATAACAGCTGTGGATATAAAAGAAAAGGCATACTTCCTATCGCATTCACGAACCATTGAATCTCTCGGACTTGGAAATGTCAATGGGAAAATTCTTTTTGAATATCTCTCTATGTGCTTATATCTATTATTGTCTTAACCGACTTGAAGAGAAGAAGGTTATCAATTTGACAGATTTTTTCATGTGTGTTAATTATCGTATAAGTTTTTATTGGATGAGCTAATTTTGATGATTTTTTTTTTATGATAGCTAGTGCTTCAGATGTCCCAATTAAATGAAGTGAAGATCTGACGTGTAGTTTTTGAGTTATTCGTAATCATTTTACTTTTTAGTGCGTTTTTTTACACTCGCTTTTCTTTTTTTTTTAGCTTCACGCTATATCCCACACATAGCAGAATAGGCAGAGTGAACCAGATAACCTAGTGTTATAACACTCCTGTCTCTTTTTTTGTTAAAATTTTAATTATTAGCTACTAAGAGCTAAATTTTACACAATTCTGAGAACCTAGTGTTAAGACACTCCGTTCTCTTAGGATTTTTGTACCCCACTGGGGAAACAGTAAAATTGTTTTATTTAATTTATTATACAATAGTTATTAACCATAAAGTATCAATTTCAATTATAATAAAGCATTCAAAGCGACAGGAAGCGGGAAGTACGTGACTGTTTGTCTGTCACTATGGCGACAGCTCCAAACAATTCATGAATCACATATATCTATCCTTGTCACTCCTATGTACATAATGTATGACATGAGAGAGACGGAGAAAGCAGGTGTTTATTGCGGTTTTAGTTTAGTTCAAGTGTTATCGATTTCATTTAAAATGAACGTAAAATGAGAATTTTTTACTTTGTAGAATTAATTATTCAATATTTGTATGGAAAATAGCACACAAAAGCCTAATAATGTTATGAATACGAAAGTTTGTGACGACAGATGGATTTTTGTCACTCTTTAATGCAAAAACTACTGAACATATTTAGGTAGAAAGTTTAAGTGATTAAATTTTTTTAAACTTTTATTTAGTAGTTAGTTTTTTAAGAATTTGCGTAATTTAGTTAATAATACTGTAGTTAGATATAAAATTATAATATTTTTTGTTTTTACCTGCACGTTGAATTGAGGTAATATGTACTGAGTGGCGCGACTCAACGCCGCGCTTTGCCTTGTTGCCAAAGCAAGGAAATGAAAATATTATATATGTTTAATACTTTCATTTCTTGGGAATCGAACCCACAACAAGTCAACTAAAATGATTTATTTCGGTTAAATTAGGTAAAACTTATTTAATCTTTTAATCTATGTGTCATTCTGATGTATAACCTATAATATTCTAAAGTTTCATCTAAATTCGTTCAGTAGTTTTTGCGTAAAAGAGTAACAAACATACTAACGAATTTTCGCATTTATAATGTCAGTTAAATTTTCATTGATATCAATATATATAAAGAAACAGAAACAACAATAACAAAGGAAATGATACTTTGATACTTATAAAATATTTATGGTTCTCCACTTAAAACTTGAAGATGATGAATATTCCTTTAAGACCTTTGTCAAGACTTATTTGCATTTCCACTCGTATCTAGAGACTTATTTTAATTGACTGAATCATGTTTTACTTATATTCTTGGGCATTATGGCGCAGTAGGACTGTGAATGCGAATGGTTGTGGGTTCGATTACCATTAGGGGGATAGATTATGTTTAATTTTTTTTTCTCACGCTGCTAAAGCAAGTGCGTTAAGTTCTGCCACGTAATATGGTATGTATGGGAGAACTTTTTTTTTAGCTTCACGCTGTATCCGCATATAGCAGGGTAGGCAGAGGGAATCTAAGAACCTAGTGATAAGACACTCCGTTCCCCACTTTCCACCGAATTGAGGCATTGCGTGCTGAGTGGCGAAACTCAACGCCGCGCTTTGCCTTGTTACCAAAACCAGGAAATGAAACACATATTTTACGGAGTGGGAATCGAACTCATAACCTGTCGCCTTTAATGTCACACGCTTGTGCCTCTGCGCCACAACAGGCGTTAGAGGGCGTTAAAGGGGAGAACTTAATTAACTAAGGAGCCCGAGAAATCACTTATATTATATGACATTAGTTACCACAAATAGCCCTCATTGAAAGACCCAGTGCAAAAGTGCAAAAATTCTTGTTAGCTATAGTGCGCAAAAAGGCTATTACGTAATTGAAAAAGTATTTTTTATATGAATTTATATATATTTATAATTTCATACATACCTAGCTACTTTTCGCAACCTCGTGTTGATTAAAACTAAATTACCTATATACAAATACGTGAAGGAAAAACTTTGGATGCGTTTTTACGAAAATTACGCGGACGGAAGAGCATGAAACTCGGCACACTTATAGTTTATATAGCGAAGGAGTGCACAATGATTATATATATTTTTAAATAATGCATAAAAATATATTAAATTAATCAAATAAATGTTACACACACTACCATGATTTGACATCCATGTTTATAATAAGTGACTTATACGTCACAACACAATGCGTTATTAACGCATTTACGGGGACACTAGTTTTTATAAAAGTGTATATTTATACTATTCTAAAATTTCTATTCCATCCATATGTACCATGTCATCCATATATGAGTGCCAGTAACATTTTCCTGGGGGCCATGGCACTCATATATGGCGCCAAGATATGTTGCATACGTAGTCGTGGCATATGTAATCAAATACCAGCAGGAACATTTTATATGAACATATTAAAACGTGGCCTCCCCGGAAACATTTTTTTTTATATGTGTCATACAATATCAAAACCAAACCCGTTCAGTAGTTATTAGGTGAAAAAGTAACAAAAATCCTCACGAAATTTCCCATTTTTAATATTAGAAAAATATAGAATTTTTACCATATTTCAATGTACAAACATTTCAACCATATTAACTTGTTCGCATTCGGACTGCCTTCAATTCTATCTAACAGAGGCATCCCAACGGACTCGAGAACATGATATTGCGTTCACTGAGCAACATTCCCGATATTACTTCCTAGTTCCTAGTATACAGTACACGTTATTCTCATAGCAAATTAACTGATGAATGTATGTTATGGGTGTATATTGTTTATATGTCTTTGTTTATGTGTAGAAGTAATTCTTATAAAGCGGCGTTAAGTTCCGCCTCTCAATATATAGTGTCTCGATTTTGTGTGGAAAGTGGATTGCGGAGTGTCTTAATATTACGCAAAGTCAAAGTCAAATAATTTTATTCAAAGTAAGAAGTTACAAGCTTCATTTTTTGAACGTCAAATAATTTACCACCGGTTCACTAAATTTAATGCCTCAGACCTGAGAAAAACCGGCGCAAGAAACTCAGCGTGACATTTTTTTTTCAGTCAATACTTCACAAGTGATTTTGAGTACGCTGCTTTGCAAAAAAAAACGTGAGGATACTAGTATAGATACTGTGTGTTGACTGAAATTCAATTTGTAATATATATTTCATGATATTAAAGGAAGAAACTCCTAAGATTACTTTGGATTAACCGTACTAGTAGCGGTGCCGGATCCATGGCGTTACAGTCAGGTGACATCTGAGCATTGTCGGGGTTTTGTGACCCAGGTGGTAGGTTTAAGAGGCCTCTTTAAATTTTGCATCCACTTCACTTCACTAACTAAAATTGTCAGCGTCTGAAAACAGTTAGTTGTAATTATTTCGCTAATTTAATTTTTTAGTAAAGACTACGAGAAGAATCTATTTAAAGTTTATTTAAATAAATCTTTTCCTAGCTTCAGCACCCAATATCATTCGGTCTTTACAAAATTTCTGGATTTTACATTGGCATATTTAAACATTCTGGTATTCAAAAATATTGGCAATTTGAAATGAATGGAATCTAAGGAAACTAGGGAGAAGACACTCTCAAAAATAAACTCTCCTATACTTTATATATACATACATACATAGCTTCACGCTGTATCCCGCATATAGCAGGGTAGGCAGAGGAAACCTAGTGTTAAGACACTCCGTTCCCCACTTTCCACCGAATTGAGGCATTGCGTGCTGAGTGGCTATACTTTATACTTATATTTATATATAGATTAATACTTATATTCATCTTCTATGATTCGAACCTATTACCATCAATCGGAGCAGGTAAAAAATAAACATAACTGACTTCTTTTTTACATTTCTCCGTTTATAAAAATACACATCTTTGAACACACCGACTATTGATTGTTCAAAAGGCACTGATCAAAACGTTACATATAGAGAACTAACGAGTCGGCTTCGCTTTTTATTTTATTTTCACTAAATTAAAAGACCTTACTGTTTCTGCTTTAACTAGGGCAATAGTTTTTTTATATAATTGTTATTATTGTTTTTGCTCAATTACTTAGATATTAAAATTATTACCTAACTTCACGCTTTATCCCTAGCGGGGTGTAAGAGAGAACGGAACACCAAATGCTACGGTCCCTGCATACCTGTTTCGCCTCGTCTATAGTCATTACCCTAGTCGTGTATGCCCTCCGGAGGGTCCTCATGCCTTTTACGTGACCTTCCTCCAGTATCATTGCTCGAGGTCACCCTCTACCTCTCTTGCCGCTCACCTTTGCTTCATATATCTTTCTCACCATTCTTTCATCACTCATCCTCTCGACATGCCCATACCACCTGAGCACGTTCTTCTTACTATAACATTATCTCGCTTACTAAGTATCTCTTTGTTGCGGATTCAGTCAGCCAAACTGACTCCGCATATTCTCCGAAGAGAAATTATGCACTGTTAATTAACCAACAATTATTATTGTTGGTTGTTACCTCAAATATCTAAAACATACAAATACATGAAGAAGAACAAAAACTTTGTACCCCTTTTTACGAAAATTACGCAGACGGAAGAACATGAAATTTGGCACAATTATAGTTTATATAGAGAAGGAGTGCAGAATGCTAATATTTTTCTAAAATAATAAAAAATAATGCATAAAATATATGTATATCAAATTAACAAAATAAATGTTACACACACTGATTTGACATCCATGTTTATATAAAGTGACATATACGTTGGCAACGCTACGTAAGGCAACGCGTTATTAGCGCGTCAATAGGGACACTAGTTATATTTATTACAGATAACAAAAAAGGTTACTCAATACGACTGTATTTTTTATGTGAGTTATAACATACAAATGTTTTTACTGGGTGAACCAATTTTTATGATTATTATACTATAGCTAAAGCTTTTGATGTGTTCCCATTTAAATTTAATTAAGATCTGACGAGTAGTTTTCGAGTTATTCGTAATAATTTTACTTTTTAGTACACATTATTTGAATTAAGAAGAAGAAGAAGACGACGAGAAGAGACGACGTGTTTATTGGGGCTCGTTGTCATAATAGTGAATGCAAAATCAGTAAAGAGCTCAACGATATGAGCATCTGCTTCGAGGTTGTGGTAGAGTATGACAATGTACCCATGGCCTCGGAAGATGCAGATTGATGAACTACCGTGGGGTTTTAGTGAGTAGGATGTTAATCATGAGTCTCACATAAACCGCACTGCACTTCCCAGCGTGCGGTTACCCGCAACTGGGTTTCCCCACGGCGAAAAAAAAAAAAAAAAAAAAAAAAAAAAGGTTTTCTTTTTTTTAACTTACACACTATGAGTCTCTTCTCACAAATTCAATATATAATTTAACTTTTAATACCCATTAAGTTAATAAGCGAAAGCATTTTAATCACCGATATGACGCCACATACAGTTAAGTGTCGAACATACGCTATCGGTGAAATTACCCAAAAATGGTACGGAAAGATAAAATTAATTGAAATTTATTAATATTGGCCTTTGTTTATCGCCGCGTTATTATTGAATAAGTGATTATGGAGGCTTAATTTATATTAAGTATATCAATATGTTACATTTTTTTACTTGTTCTCGTTGTCGGAGAGAACCTAGTGTTAAAACACTCCGTTCTTTATTTTCCGCTGGAACATTGCGTGTTGAATGACGATACTTAACTCCGCACTCTGTCTAACTATAGCGGGCAAAGGAAAATAATTCAAATATGATCATGACCCCGAATGTGATTCGAACCCACGACTAATCGCTTTTACTGTAACATAAAGTTAAGATTAAAAACATATTATTGAAAAAAGTGTATTATTCTTGTCCAAGAATACTATAATGATGTTAGTGTATGGAATTAAATGCTGTTGTCGCTCACCCGGGAAGCTAATTGAATATTTATTGTAAAATTTTATTTGAAAAGAGCAACTGTTGAGTTTCTTGCCGGCTCTTCTCAGCAGAACTGCCTTCCGAGCCGGTGTTAGCTTCCGTTAGGACTAACACGACTGACATCTTTTGTAAATTGAAGATTCGAAAGTGCTTGTAACAGTCTATTTGAATAAAGTTATTTTGATTTTGATCATAGTATCCCCACTGCGCCACGAAGGTCTCAAGTATATAGTCATAATATATGTACGAATATATTTTTAGAAACTAATTTCATTCATTCCATATATCTATTTTTATCAAAATGGAACCATCGTGTCTAAAAATATCAACCCAAACATGCGGCTCGGTTATAAATGATAAATTATGCGACGCAGTACAAAATGCTTTCAACCCCTCTTTCCATCCCTTTACGAATAACTGAAAATATACTCCTTAGTATATGGTGAGGTTATCGTGGCACAGTGGGACAGGGTCTGAATGACTCGATTGTAGGTTCGATTCCTGCACGGTGAAATTATTACATTTAAATAATTTTTAATTTCTCCACTTTGGTAAGACTAAGTGCAGCGTTGAGTTCCGCCATTTTTACGCTATTTTGCTATGCGAGATACAGCGAGAAGCTGCTATGTGGTCATATACTTATACTATACTAATAAATAATAAGAAAATTAGTATACTAATAACCAATTGGGATATGGTTCTTATCAGCCGTAATTATTTTATTAATACGTAAGGGAAAACCTTTGGATCCCTTTTTTAGGAAAACTATGAGGACAGAGGGGTAAGGAAATTGGCATACATACTCGTATAGTGTATTTGGCGAAGATGTGCTGAAAAATATGTATTTTTTATCATAATAAATTTAAAATTATAAAGTGAATTGACACGTTGCCATATACCCCCAAGTGGAAATTGAACTCGTAACCTTCGCGCTTAGTGAGACAAATCCCAAATGTGCCACAAATGCATAAATAGTTATTTTTTGAACAATCCGTTCCCCATTTTCAGCCGAATTGAGGCATTGCGTGCTGATTGGCGGAACTCAACGCCGCACTATGCCTTGTTACTAAACCCATCGTATGGTAACCTATAGTTTGGTGGTATAGTAATCGACCATATTATTTTATTTTTTATTTTTTTTTTAACTTCACGCTGTATCCCGCATATAGCGGGGTAGGCAGAGGGAACCTGAAAACCTAGTGTTAAGACACTCCATTTTCTTTCAACAATTCCGTTCCCCACTTTCCGCCGAATTGAGGCATTACGTGTTGAGTGGCGGAACTAAACGCCACACTTTGCCTTGTTACCAAACCCAAGAAATGAAAATACTAAATTTTACATTTCCTGGAGTGGGAATTGAACCCACAGCCTGTCGCGTTTACAGTCGCACGCTTGTGCCTCTGTGCCACGACAGGCGTTTATAATACAATTATTTGTTATTTCAATTTCTATATTTTACAAAGCGGTTAGGTTAGGTTAAAGAGAAATTCCTTATATTCCAAGAATTTAAACCATATGGCTAGTTAGGTCCAAATAAGTCGCTTATGTTAGGTTGTATTTGTAACCTAGATGCAACTAGACTACACCTGTCTCTTGACCTAAGTGGAGCTGAGTGTATAACTGAAACTCATATGACCGTTTTATATTTAATGAGGTATTTTACTTTCTTCTGAATGTTATAGAAACATATATTTTTTTGAAGGAAAACATCGGTAACTTCTGTTGGTTAGAGCCTTTAAGGCTATTTTGACGTAGTGGGACAGTGTCTGGTTGTAAATGTGTGATTTCGATAAATATTTTCATTTCTTTACTTTGGTGAGACATTGCGCGGTGTTGATTCCGATACTCAACAAGCAATTTTTCGCTTAATGGGCACTGCATTTATGGATTCAAGATGTGGTTTGAGAGAATTATACACATTACACTACGAACTACATTTCCAGAGGACCTTTTTAATATAAAATATATTATTTCTGATTGACTTTATTGATTGATAATAAGTATAAACAGGGTTGTTTCTTTTTTTTTTAACTTCACGCTGTAACCCGCATATAGCAGGGTCGACAGAGGGAACCTGAGAACAACCTGGTAACCTGAGAACTAGTGTTAAGACACTCCGTTCTCTTACAGCAATTCCGTTCCCCACTTTCTGCCGAATTGAGGCATTGCGTGCTGAGTGGCGGAACTCGACGCCGGACGCGTTGTTTGTGCTTATTATATGCGGGTAGTATTACGTTTAAGTCCACAAGTATCGAGTACAACAAGGTATATCCAAACAGAAAATATTATATATATCTGTATACATACACAGTAAATATTACAAATTTACATTTATTTATATATTTGTCTCGCTATTTCTATGGTACTTAAATAAATAAAAAAACATTTACATTCAAATATTTTAAGCAGTTACGACTATCAAAATTTATCTGCGCCAATTTTGTCACGAAACGTGGAGGAACCACAGTTTATAACGTTTACTTCATATCTCATAACTAGGTTAGCTTCAATGAAACCATGAATAAAGCTCGCATTTCGACTTTTAAAACGACAGACTGGAGTAGCTCGTTCAAATGATTTTGCCAGAAATAAAAGATG
>JAKGSA010000988.1:125591-142197 GCA_033558755.1 Philaethria dido | reverse complement strand
AGAAAACACAATACAATCGTCGCCACTGTAAGCGGAAGAACACCAAATTTAACATAGTTTTGGATAATTCGATGTTTTTAAATATTTAAATGTTGTAAATTTTAAATGATATTATGAATATTGTAACCTTCATGTAATCTGTCACTTATACAGATAAAAAATGTTTATAATAACAATTTTAATTATCTGTGTTATACTTGTATGTCTATTCTTATCCGACTTCGACTGTATTTTTATGTGTAACTTTTTACTGGGTGTACCGATTTTGATGATTCTTTTTTTATATGATAGCTAGTGCTTTTGATGTGGTCCCATCTAAATTTAGTTAAATTCTGACGAGTTGTTTTCGAGTTATTCGTAATAATTTTTAGTGCATTGTATTTGAAGTCGGTGTCCTTTTTTTTTAATATTATATATATAATATAACTAGTATGTCTGTTTGTCCGTCGCACTCAAATATTTTGTGATTTTTTAAATGTATAGTAAATGTGTAGATGCGATGGTTTCTTTGTAAGTCGATGTGGTTTTTTTTTTTAAATATAATTATATGTTAGGTGTAAATCTTATTTTGTTGTCATAGATAATAAATGAATGATAATAATATTACTTGGATTTTTATTTACATGCCTTAAACTATAAAAAAATTGCGGATATATTTTACACAACAAGATTTTTACATTTACACCTTAAATATTATTAATTTAAGTATAATACTTAATTTTAAAATACATCACTGCCGCCTTATATGGAATTTTTCATTTCCTGGGCTTGGTACCAAAGCAAAGCGCGGCGTTGAGTTCCGCCACTCAGCACGCAATGCTTCAACAGAGTGTGTTAACACTAGATTCCCACTGCCTACTCTGCTATATGCGGGATACAGCGTGAAGTTATGTATGTATGTTTCTCTTGGATATCAAAATATTTAAGATTTGTAACTAAATAAAGGTGTGTAATATACACTTGTAGAAATCTTTCATAAAGAGATGTACCTTTTTGTTTGAGCTTCACTCTTTATGTCGCATAGCAGGGTAGTCAAAGGGAACCTAGTGTCAAGATTAAGAGTTCCGGAACTCAACGCCGAGTTTTGTCTTACTAGAGCAGGGAAACGAAAACAATTTAAATATAATATTTCCCCCTCACGTGTATGAACCCGTAACTATCGCGTTTTACAGTCAACGCTGTCACACAGACATGATGATCACTACCTTATAAAAAAATTGTTTTTAGAACAATTTTGTAATTATCGTGGATTCAAATATCGATTTGAGCACATTGTTTTCTTGATGATTATTAAGTAATATACTTAATAATTGTACGATAATATATCGTAATCAAAAAAAATGCCTGGCAAAGCGCGGCTCATCATACAATGCCTCAATTCGGCGGAGGGTACGGAATGAGAATGTTAATAGAACGGAGTGTCTTAAAAATAGGTTCTTAGGTTCCTTTTTAATGGATAACGGATGGTAAACGAGCAAAAGTATCACCTGATGGTAAGTAGTTACCTTCGCCCATAGACATCTACAACACCAGACATGTTGTAGATGCGTTGCCGACCGACGAGGATACAGATGGAAGGGACAATGTAGTAGTCCGCTATCGGAACCACCACATTTTAGGGAAAGGATGAGTGGAAAAGGGGAAAATCTGGTTTACATGCCATCGAACCGGAATACATCATTAGATATTTGGCGGTTCGTCTTTGACATGACAGTGGTCGCGAGACGGAAGACGAACCTCCTACTACCTAACTACTGGGATACCCGCCTCTTACAGAACGCTACCCAGCGGCAGAGGGGAATTATATTTTAACCAGCCTGTCGTGCTATGTGGATTTTTTGTTTTCAATTTAAGTAATGTATTTTTTTATACATTGCCGGAAGCACTAATTTAGATATAGAAACACAAATATATAAAAAAATTGAATAATTATATTGAATAATTAAAGATAATAATTAAGATTTTTAACAAAAAATTAAAACCGAATTCAGATAAAATGCACTTAAGAGTAACTTAATTACGAATAACTACAAAACTACTCTAAATTTAAATAGGATCACATCGAAAGCACTCGCTTATCTTATAAAAAAATAGTCATCAAAATTAATTCACTCAGTAGAACATTAACCGAACTGAGAACCTTTCAGGCAAAGTGCGATGAGTTCCGCCACTCAACACGCAATGCCTCAATTCGGCGGAAAGTGTGGAATGGAGTGTCTTAACACCAGGTTTCCTCTGTCTACCCTGCTATATGCGGGATACTGCGTGAAGCTAAAAAGACGTATCAGGGATTACCGTTATATTTTTAAATAAAATATCTTTTACATTTTATTCATTTGTGGTACTTTTGGTGGAAACATCTATGTATATAATTGCGTATATAAATATTTGCATCACACACTGAATCAAACGGACGACCTTCGCCAGAGAGAGGTCAGTTGATTGTTAACAATTGAGTTATGTGTGCGAATAAATATTATAAAAATTATAATATATACAATTCAGAGTTCCGTAGAGTTTGATAAAAATAATTATGTCACCGCTCCCTGCCAGCAGGGTAGGCAGAAGGAACCTAGTGTTAAGACCTCCCGTTCCCCGCTTTTCCGCCAAGATGGGGGCATTGCCTGCTGGTGGCGGAACTCAAGCGCCGCGCTACCTTGTTACCAAACCGTGATGAAATACTAAACTTTTACATTTCCTGGAGTGGGAATCGAACCCACAACCTGTCGCGTTTACAGTCGCACGCTTGTGCCTCTGCGCCACGACAGGCGTTTTATTAAAAACAGTTATAATGGTTTATAATATGTAGTTTCATTGCATAATATTCAAATGCTTTTTGTTCATTCTAGTACAGAAATAAGATCAAAAGATAAGATTTCAATTTGTATGTAATTATGTTTTAAAATTTATGTATGTATAAAATGTCTTAAAATAGGAGGTTGGTATACACATTTAGGAAAGCCAGTTATTTTTATAAACCGGTATATTTAGAAGCAGGCTATGT
The DNA here is from genome assembly GCA_033558755.1 of Philaethria dido. Classification (NCBI taxonomy): domain Eukaryota; kingdom Metazoa; phylum Arthropoda; class Insecta; order Lepidoptera; family Nymphalidae; genus Philaethria; species Philaethria dido. The sequence continues at coordinate 139,193 of JAKGSA010000988.1, read as the reverse complement.
TAGGGAAGCTTTATAATTTTGGAAAACCGGTATTTTTAGGTAAGCCAGGTTATTTTTAGAGGAAAAGCCGGTATATTTAGGGAAACCGGTATAGGATGTAAAGGTATTTTCCTGGCAACCTTTTGTTTAGCTCTCACCTTTCCTAACTTTGTTGTTTTCCAAACTTAACTACAATTTGGGCTCCACATTTCTTAGCCTTTTTAAGGCAATATTTTAAAATTTAAGGCAAGCCGATGGGAACCGTGTTGTATGTTTTTCGCCATGGCTTCTCTCTGATTACCCTGTTATGCGAGATAAAGCCTTTCAATATTGATATATCTCAACCACTGTCCTGACAGTGTTAATGCCCAACACCGCAATTTGCCAGAGAAGAATAGAAGAAAAATAATTTAAGAACGTATAGTGGAGAGGGTTGAAAATTTTTTTTGCTAACTCAATTACAATTTAAGGTCTACATTTTCCTAGCAACCTTCCTTTTTTTAGATCTTAACACACTTATATTTTAAAAATTAAGGTAAGCCGGTGGAAACCGTGTTGTATGAACGCCTCGTCACTCGTACTTATAATCATTCCCATTTTCAACATAACTCGATGACAACGTATAGTTTAGTTGGCGTTCGGAAACAAGAGAGGCGGCTTCGAATCCTGTTTTTGTTTGTATTTAAAGGTATTCACGCTCTCGGTAGTGACAGAAAACATAGTGTTAAGACACTCCTATTTTTCACTTGAAATCTTGACACGCGACACGATGGCCTCATAATATTATATAAGTCCTTGGCAGTATTTCCTCGTCTCTTCAGCCTATTTACCTCAACCTTCGTCTGCGTTAAAGACAAACACAAACACTCCTAAAACCGCTAAATGATAAGTAAATTACTTTAATCTATATACATAAAACGCTTGCGTTACTGAGTGACTGACAGACAACGTACAAGCGAAACTACTGCACATAGAAACATGACATTTGGAGTGTAGGGACGCGGGGAGTGTAAGAGAGTGCTGAGAGAGGAGAACGAGAAACTACTGCACATAGACACATGACATGTGGTGTGTAGGCACGCGGGGAGTGTAGGAGAGTGCTGAGAGAGGAGAACGAGAAACTACTGCACATAGAGACATGACATGTGGCGTGTAGGGACGCGGGGAGTGTAGGGGAGTGGCTGAGAGAGGAGAACAAGAAACTACTGCACATAGAGACATGACATGTGGCGTGTAGGGACGCGGGGAGTGTAAGAGAGTGCTGAGAGAGGAGAACGAGAAACTACTGCACATAGACACATGACATGTGGTGTGTAGGCACGCGGGGAGTGTAGGAGAGTGCTGAGAGAGGAGAACGAGAAACTACTGCACATAGAGACATGACATGTGGCGTGTAGGGACGCGGGGAGTGTAGGGGAGTGCTGAGAGAGGAGAACGAGAAACTACTGCAAATAGACACATGGCATGTGGCGTGTAGGGGACGCGGGGAGTGTAGGGGAGTGCTGAGAGAGGATTTTTCCAAATTCTACGTTTCACATTCCGGTTTTATAGCCTACGCAAACGAAGCGGCAGGATACAGCTAGTCATATGTAATCATAATGGTGTGACTGAACTGTTTCGTCTAGTTCACATTTATACATCATGTTTTACGTTCCTGAGCGTGTGATAGTTTAAAACATGTTTAAATATTTAATAAATAGCTTTATCTCATGCCAAAAGGTAATTCTTAGTAATAACATTTATATAGCGGAATCTGCAAAAACTGTTCAGTGATTTAAATTACAGAAATTGCAATAAACGTAATAAAAATTTTGATGACTTGCAAGAAACCTATTGCTTCTTGCACAGGAAATCCTTCTCTTATATCATCGTTTTAAAAATCATTTTTAGAAACATTTGTGCTCTTTTATTTTATTTATGTAATATAAATAACATTCAATACTGTAAACTCGACAGAATTCGACAGACTCGAAAAAACATTAACTATCATATAAAATAAAAATCATCAAAATCGGTTCACTCAGTAAAAAGATATGTAGAAACACACATAAAAAAATCCAGTATTCTTTGTATGACAACACAATAGGGGTAAAACCCAGCGGTGGCGTTAGTTTAGATAGATGCAAAGGATGAATGAACATTTAGTATTCAATATGCGTTGGAAATGATCCATCGATGCAAGTCTGTTCTGCGCCAGAGGACACCAAATATCGGCCTGCTTTTTAAATAAAAAATGTCTTGTTGAGTTTCTTGCGTCGGTTGTTCTCCGGCTTGAGGCACTAACTATAGGTTTGCGTGGAACCTTCTTACTTTGAATAAAATTATTTGATTTTGATAAGAAAAATGCTTTTTCTGTATAGCAGGACAGTCAGAAGTGTCAAAACACTGATTTCCACTCTCTGCCTGATATAGAGATATTGCACGGAGAGTCATGGCCTTAACTGGGCAGAGAAGTGAAAATAGATAGAATCCACAACTAATCATGCTTACAGTCTCTCAGCTCTGCTTTGAGGTCATCTCTGACAGACTTCTCATTGTGCCTGGGTTGCCTTTTTTAAAAACATACATACATGCATAGCTTCGCACTAAATCCCGTATATAGCAGTAAAACCTAGTGTTAAGACACTCCGTTCCTCACTTTCCGCCGATTGAGGCATTGAGTACTGAATGGAACTCAGCGTCGCGCTCTTGCATTGTTACCAAGCCCAGGAAATTAAATATCCATTTCCTGGAGTGGGAATCGAACCCAGAACCCGCGTTTACAGTCGCACGCTTGTGCCTCTGCGCCACGACAGGCGCTAATTTCTATTTTAAATATAAAAGGTAGTTACATATTGTTATACATTTCGGTTGATTTTTTAATAGGACACGTATGTATCTAAGTAGTGTATTCGGAGTACTCAGGTTACATATGAAGGAACTCCAAAGCATTTGGAGGATGGATTCATCTTGCTGGTAACCGTAATGTTGAATGGAGAGCAGCTCGGAACACTGTTTGGGACTTGCGACGCAAGTGTTGGCTAGGGGCCCTTTAAAATACACATTAACGCTCGCCTCCACTGTCCGAGTTTTTCTCTCTACCTAACCAAATCAGAAAAGATCCTAATAATGCTGCCTACGAAATAGATACGTGCTAGAAATTAACTGATAGTCCTAAACAGGCCGAGCTCCTTTAGTAGATTTTAGAGAGATTTCGCTGTTATACCTCTCACGCTTACCTGTACCGCGTACAAATTAACTCTAAGCTTATTCCTGGTCAGTTCGATGGTAAGTACAAAGTACTTGTTTATTTTGAAATGGTTACTCACTTAGCGTCACGTTGTATCCCTAGCGGGGTAGTTAGAGGGAACGGAGCTAAACGCTACGGTCCCTGCCTGTCGATACCTCTTTCGCCTCGTCTATACTCATAAACTTTTGTTTTATTTTATTTTTTTTAAAAGAGAGAACCTAAGAACCTAGTGTTAAGACACTCCGTTCTTTTTCCACAATTCCGTTCCCCACTTTCCAGCAGATTGAGGCATTGCGTGTTGAGTGGCAGAACTCAACGCTGCGCTTTGCCTTGTTATCAAACCCAGAAAATGAAAATACTTTATTTCCTGGAATGGGAATCGAAACCACAACCTGTCGCGTTTACAGACGCACGCTTGTGCCTCTGTGCAGCTTTTGCTCTTTAGAATATTTCTTTTCTACGGAATTGTAAGTTCTACCAGTATTACACATTCCAGGAATTATTATTAATATGTTCTCTCCTTTTGTTAATATATTTATAATTTGAATACCGTAATAAGCAAAAATTCTTTGAGATAATGAATAAAAAAATGATATTACCACTTTTTTAAAGATATTGGGAGATAACATTTTTATTTCTTTAATGTTTTGGTTTTAAATTACCTGTTAAATTTTAACTGTCTTGTATAACTGTAAAACACCTTCTTGAGGTACATACTCGTAGATCTGTTATCAATGTCATGACGCAGTTGGGAATTACCGACCGTTTAAGATGATTTTTCATTTGAATACTACTGAGCAAAATATTTAGTAAAATACAGATCGTTCTTTCGCTCAATACACAATGTAATGGTCAGACGGTTAAAAGAAGATGGATAGAAGACAGCTGCCTAGGCCTAGGTGAAGAGCTGATTTTTTTTTAACTTCACGCTGTATCCCGCATATAGCAGGGTAGGCAGAGGGAACCTGAGAACCTAGTGATAAGACACTCCGTTTTCTTTCAACAAATCCGTTCTCCACTTTCCGTCAGATTGGGGCATTGCGTGTTGAGTGGCGGAACTCAACGCCGCGCTTTGCCTTGTTACCAAACCCAGAAAATGAAAGTACTTCATTTCCTGGAGTGGGAATCGAACCCACAAATGCAATGAAATAATAAAAATAATAAAAAAACATAGAAAACACGGTGTTAAGTTCCAATTTCCAAGATATTAGGCGGTGTGGGTGTTGTAGAGAGAGCAACACTGAGCAGTGTCTTTGACCTGTGAGTCAGTATGGGATAAGATTAAGGGCCCCTTTAAAATGCACCTTCACTGTTAGACTCTTGTTTAACTCCGCAATGACGTGTATGATTCATAATTATAATTAATTTTGAGAATTCTTTAAAGTTTAATTTTATTCTGCTTCATACCAAACGTAATATTTTATTATAATAAAGATTTCATTATGAAGGCAGTTGTTTTTCAAAAATCCGTTTTTAATGAAATGCTGTTCAAGTTATTAAACCTTTTTTTAGTCAAGTGACTGGATTATTAACTTCTATTTCTAGATTTTAAAATCCAATATGAAAGACTAGTGTCTGCCCGCGATGTCACTCGTCTCGCTGTGTTGATAGAATACTACAATTTTCATCAATTATCCGGCTGAAAGTGGGGAATGGAAATGTTGAAAAAGAACGGAGTGTCTTAATACGTTGGTTCTCAGGTTTCTTCTACCTACCTTACTATATGCCTGATACAGTATGAAGCTAAAAAAAAAAATTGTTTTTTTTTAATTACTATTACAAAGTTTCATTTAAATCTGTTCAGTAGTTTTTGCGTCAATAGGTGACAAACATCAATCCTCGCAAATATTTGTATTTATTCTATTATATTAATATTTAATATGATTGTGATGCTGTTGACGCTCACCCGGGACTCGGGAGGCTCATCATACTTGTATCTTTATTGTAAAAAAATAATTTTGAAAAGAGCAACTGTTGAATTTCTTGCCGGTTCTTCTCATCAGAACTGCCTTCCGATCCGGTGGTAGCTTCCGTTAGGACTAACAAGACTGACACCTTTGTAAATTGACGATTCGAAAGTGCTTATAATAGCCTACTTGAATAAAGAATATTTTGATTTTGATTTTGATTGGAAAGGTCAATATTTCAAATTTTCGTTATCATATTTACTGCCTTTTACATATTACCAAATAATGTACTAAATAATCTAACCTTATTTTAAAGGATTTCCTTCAATTTATTTTTTAGAGGTTGTTATGTAAGTTTTTCTCACTATCTAGCTATTAGCCATTCAAAGTCAGGGTTAAAACAATTTATACTTTTTAATTCATTTGCAATAATTACTCTAAAAATATACATATTTTATTATGTAATTCGATATTTTATTGATTCAAGGTGACAAAATTATATTATTAGTTGTATAGGAAGTTGTTGGCACTTTATCGAATTTTTGATATAATATTCATGTTACTATATTTACATATTCGACTCCGGCTAATTTTTATTTTTTTATGGATAACTAATGCCAAACGAGCAGAAGGACCACTTGATGGTAGGTTACCTTCGCCCATAGACATTTACAACACCAGAGATGTTGTAGATGCGTTGCCGACCGATACAGATGGAAGGGGAGGACTATGAAGAAGTCTGCTACCGAAACCATCATATTTTGGGGAAAGGATGGGTGGGAAAGGGGAAAACCTGGCTTACATGTCATCGCACCGGAACTCATTATTAAATATTTTGCGGTTCGTCTTTGACATGACAGCGGTCGCGAGCCAGTCAAAGGACGAACCTCCTACCACCTAACTTATTTATAACCTAATTTTCTACGATTCAATTATGAGTGCGGCAAATATAATGAAATTCTGAAGCCGGTTTCCGCAAACTTGTAACGTTACGGGGAGGATAAAAAGTATAAAATTTGTTTTGAAATATCAATATTGAAAATATAATAAAATAATTTGAAATGACATGAATTTACGTCAGCACCAACCGCGAATTGTTTTAATTGACGTAACGTGAATAACGTTTCACGACAGTGTCAACCAGTAATAGAATTTTAAATGCCGTAAATTCACGTCAGTGCCAACCAGGAATAGGATGTTAAATGACGTGAATTCACGTCAATGCCAACCAGTAATAGAATTTTAAATGCCGTGAGGCACAAGCGACTGTAAACGCGACAGGTTGTGGGTTCGATTCCCACTCCGGGAAATGTAAAAGTTTAGTATTTTCATTTCTTGGGTTTGGTAACAAGGCAAAGCGCGGCGTTGAGTTCCGCCACTTAGCACGCAATGCCGCAATCCGGCGGAAAGTGGGGAACGGAAATGTTAATAGAACAGAGTGTCTTAACACTAGGTTCTCAAGTTCCTTCTGTCTACCCTGCTATATGCGGGATACAACAAGAAAATAAAACTAATTTACATATATTCATATTTCCCATTCAAAATAACGGTAAGAAGTGTCAGTCACCTTATTTATTATAAAGTTAACAAAATACTTGTTTTCTAATTATTGCTGTTAGAAGCATGGCCGTTAGATTTCGCACTTATGATGGGTGACCGTTTTTAGATATTTCTTATTAGTATATTAGCGTTAAGATTCGAAAGACAATGTGGTAAGTAAAATGACCTACTTTAAAAAATCTGCTTCACGCTTTAACTTGTACTAGTGTCCCTGTTGACGCGTTAACAACGCGTTGCCTAGCAACGTATATGTCAATTTCACTTTATTATATGAATGTCAAACCATGGTAGTGTGTGTAATATTTATTTTATTAGTTTAATATATTTTTTATGTACTGTTTAAAAAGATATTATCTATATATTAATACGTGACGCAAAAACATTGTACCCCTTTTTACGTAAATTACGCGGACGGAGGAGCATGAAACTTGGCACACCTATAGTTTATATAGCGAACGAGTGCAAAATACTATTTTTTTTAAATATAATTAGAAATTAGAATTATTATAAATTTAGTTTTTTTCTATTATTTATTAAGAACTAAAAACCTTACCCTTTTGGACGGGGTTAGAATATAATTCCCCTTCGCCACTGATCCCAGTAGGCAGGTGGTTGGAGGTTCGTCCTCCGTCTGGCTCGCGACCACTATCATATCAAAGACGAACCGCCAAATATCTAATGATGTGTTTCAGTTCGATGACATGTAAACCAAGTTTTCCCCTTTCCCACCCATCCTTTTCCCAAAATGTGGTGGTTCCGATAGCGAACTAATATTTCGTCCTCCCCTTTTGTCTCCACTGGGTAGGCAACGCGTTTACAACACCTGGGTGTTATAGATGTCTATGGGCGAAGGTAACCACTTACCATCAGGTGGTACTTCTGCTCATTTGCCCTCCGTCATCCATAAAAAAAAACCTTCACATATTTACTATATCGTCTCGTTTCCGACCTCATGCAACATCTGCAACGGCAAATAGATTATAAAATAATTATATTGACAATAAAAACTACAATGTATCAGAATGAAATATGTTATAACAATGTATTTTTTTTATCTTCACGCTGTATCCCGCATATAGCAGGGTAGCCAGAGGGAACCAGAGAACCTAGTGGTGTTAAGACACTCCATTCTCTTTCAACAATTCCGTTCCCCACTTTCCGCCGAATTGAGGCATTGCGTGTTGAGTGGCGGAACTCAACGCCGCGCTTTGCCTTGTTTTGGTAACAACCCAAGAAATGAAAATACTAAATTTTACATTTCCTGGAGTGGGAATCGAACCCACAACCTGTCGCGTTTACAGACGCACGCTTGTGCCTCTGAGACACGACAGGCGTTATTTTTGTCATAATTGTAAAAAAATTATTGATGACATATCTTTTTACAGTTTGACGACCTTTTGCGGAGAGAAAATAGTGTCAAGACTCCCTGTTTTTCAATTTCTGCTTGTGTTTCAGATATTGCATGTTAAGTGGCAGAAATTAACCTTTGAGAAGAGTACCAGAGTGAAGAAATGAAAAATGTTAATGTGGTAAGAAATTACTCTTACTTAGGAGCTTTTAAATGGCTCCCTGAAAGGGAGCCATTTAAAAGCTCCTAAGATTGTTAATTTTATGTAAATGAATGAATCCTTTAAATAATGAATTCTTTGTATATTTCTAAAAAACTAAAAAAGACTATAATAATGGTTCACCCGTAATTTTTTGCGTTTGCACTTGAAACTCGAACACTGGTAGTGTTCGTAGGACTCGTCGATATAATATCGCACCTTAAATATTATATTTACCTATATAAAACATATTATTTTTTGGGAAACGTCAATATAGATTTGAACATTTGACTTGTTTAAAAAGAAATGTTTTTTTTTTAATTATATTTTAATGTATATTCTTGTTTAATCAAAGTCGATAAAGATCGTTCCCTTAAGTCGTTTAGTTGCAAAAAAAAAAATCATGATTTTTTGATTAGGTCCCTATAATTCTAAAGGTGCGATATGTTCTACATACTTAGGACATGGCAACAACGCGAGGATTCTGATTGGCCGCAATGCTTAGATTCGGGGAAGTTCGGTTTCTATCGTTAGAATTCAGACTTTACTCAGGGGAGCATTTATTTCACAAATGTTTTTATTATTGGATTTAAAAAGAATATATATATATATATATATATATATATATATATATATATATATATATATATATATATATATATAACTGTTACATGACGTACATGCTCTTTCCCCTTCCGCAAAGGGGTCTACTTTCCTATCTAAAATAGAGAGACAATGCGTGTTGGTAGCGGAACTCAACGTTTTGACTTATCTGAAAGAGGAGAGATGAGAATATAATTATGAGATTACATGTTATAATTGTTCCTTAAGGAGTGCCCCACTTTGCACTACGACCAAAAAATTAATACATAATATGTTAAAACGCTCAAAAATATAGAAACTTTAAACACAGCGGGCTTTTCTATTATAACAAGAAGCAGCTTTATTATATTTATAAACTTAGTCATATCTCTCTATAATCTCTATAATCTTATTAAATTTTAATATTTATAATGAAGCCCCACGCTTGAGAGCTCCTGTCACAAATAGCGGCCCATGGGAACGCCGCCAACGATCCAACTCCCAGATTTGCAAGCGGACTTACCACACTTTAAATGTAGCCCTGGCGTTTGTTTTGTTATCATATTAATATAAATATACTTGTATACATATATGTACCCGTTCATATAAAACTTGTCTTATATATTCTTTTATATTTCACTATCCCTTTGTATCTTGCGATTTTCTATGCGTTTGATTTTTTAAAACCTAATATACCATTTTTCGTTCTTCTCTCTCAAGCACTCCCGCGTCCCTACACGCCACAAGTCATGTTTCTGTGTGCAGTAGTTTCTCGTTCTCTTCTCTCAGCAGCACTCCCTGCACTCCCCGCGTCCCTACACGCCTGTCATGTTTCTATGTTCAGTAGTTTCTCGTTCTCTCTCCGCACTCCGCCCAAAACTCCCCCGTCCCTACGGTACATGTCATGTTTAATATTTTTATTTGCTGGAGTGGGAATTCAGACCCCTAACCTGTTTGTTTACAGTTGCAAGTGTAATTTCACATGTTGTTTTTCCTTGAGACATAAAATATCTATTTTTTACTATGCAAAAAATGTAAAATATTTTTATTTTTACTCAATTAAACATCTTTTATATATAACGAATAACTTAGACATATGAGAGAATTAATTCAGCTTCACTTTATTAACCTTGTTGTAAAGCTATTCAGAACACACAGAGTGGGAATCAGACACGGCTTCCATAGCGTTTACAGTCGCACGCATATGCCTCTGCGCTATGACAGGCATTAAAAAATAAATGTAGAGACTAAAATAAAAGAAAACAACTTTAAATAAAAAATTATAAATATAAAAAAAAAATAAAACGGTGAATTAATGAAGCAAGACTTCTCGTTTTTACCATCTCTTTTGATTTGAATGAATTTTTGATTTTTGATTTTCATTTTTTTATATTTTTAAAGTGAGTAATCACACACTGAGGACAAAACAAAACATTTTTAGAAAACGCATAAATCATTTACATATCAATGATACTGAAGGAAGGTCACGTAAAAAGCATGAGGACCCCCCGGAGGGCATGCATGAAGAGGTTATTGACTGTGGACGACGTGAAAGAGGTAAGGAACCGTGCAGGGACCGTAGCGTTTGGCGCTCTGTTCTCTCTGACTACTCCGCTAGGGATACAGCGTAAAGTTAAGTACGTAAGTATAAAAAAATTGAACGTAACGGAACTCGAACCCGAAACTCTAGGAAACGGTCCAATCGTTCAAACCACTAAGCCATACGTTGTTATCTCACCACGTCGAAATTCTTGTATGCTTGTTACAACTTATTTTTGTTACAAGTGATAAACAAAAGGAGCGGGTTCGAGTCCTGCTAGGCTCTATTTTTTATACGTTTAAGGCAGAGGAAATTTGAGAACCTAGTGTTAAGACACTCCGTCCTCTTTTAACATCTCCATTTCCCACTTTCCGCCGGATTGAGGCATTGCGTGCTGAGTGGCGGAACTCAACGCCGCGCTTTGCCTTCTTAATTAATATTTTTATTTCCTCAAGTGGGATTCGGATCCACAACCTGTCGTGCTTACAGTCGACTGGCCTGTCTTCCTCCAAATACAATTGTTATCTGCAAATGATATTAATTCTATAATGAAATTGCAAGTACTACCGAAAGCAGTGACTAGCTTATAATAATAAAAAAAATACATAAAAATATACAAGAATCAAATATCTATTATATATTGACTTTTGACTTTGACTCATAATTTTTTAATTATTTTCCGTGAAGTTATTGTCAATTTGTTCTTTTCTATATACATAAATACGTGAAACAAAAATTTTGTACCCCTTTTTACGAAAATGACGCGGACGGAGGAGCATGAAACTTGGCACACTTATACTTTATATAGCGAAGGAGTGCACAATGATAAATTTAAAAAAAAAAATGCGTAAAGAGTATATTATATTAATAAAACAAATGTTACACACACTACCATGGTTTAACTTCCATGTTTATACAAAGTGACATATACGTCACTACGCAATGCGTTATTAACGCATTCTTGGGGACATTAGTACTATTAAATGTATGAATGGAAAAGAGGAGGAAGAGAGGCCAGTCGACTGTAAACACAACAGGTTGTGGGTTCGATTCCCACTTCAGGAAATGAAAATATTAATTAAGAAGGCAAAGCGCGGCTTCGAGTCCCGCCACTCAGGATGCAATGGCCCAATCCGGCGGAATGTGGGGAACAGAAATGTTGAAAGAGAATGGAGTGTCTTAACACTAGGTTCTCAGGTTCCCTCTGCGACCCTGCTATATGCGGGATACAACGTGAAGATAAAAAAATATGTTAAAGCTAGAAGACGACACATTTAATGTATATGGCCAGTCATTGTTTGTATTGTCACGTTTAAGTTCGCCTTGTCAAAGAGGGATTGCTCTCAAACGCAATCCTTCAAATATATCTAGGATTTTTTTTATCTTCACGCTGTATCCCGCATATAGCAGGGTAGGCAGAGGGAACCTGAGAACCGACGTGTTAAGTTAACACGTAGTGTACATTCCCCACTTTCCGTGGAGTAGAGGTATTGCGTGCTGAGTGGCGGAACTCAACGCGCTTTGCCTTGTTGCCAAACCTGATAATACTAAACCAATGAAAATAATATACCTAAGTGTTAAGAAAAATAGACAATTTTGGATTTTCCTTGTTTAGTTTTTATATATATACACGTGTATGTACCTAAGTAATATAAATGTATACATATTATTTGTTTGGTTTTATATTAACATCGCCAAAGAGTCCACCAGTGCAGTGGGACAGAGTGTGATTGTAAACGCGAGTGGATGCAAGTTCGGTGCACATGAGGGGGAATGATTACATCAAAATTATTTTCATTTCTTTGCTTTAGTAGGCACATCACAAATCGCAATCCGGAGTAAAGTCAAAGTCAAAGTCAAATACATACATAGCTGCACGCAGAGGGTACCTAGTGTTAAGACACTACGTTCCCCACTTTCCGCCGAATTGAGGCATTGCATGCTGAGTAGCGGAACTCAACGCCGCGCCTTGCCTTGTTACCAAACCCAGGAAATGAAAATTTCCATTTCCTGGAGTGGGAATCGAACCCACAACCTTTCGCGTTTTCAATCGCACGCTTGTAATTAATATTTAGTATTTTCATTTTCTCGCTCTAGTAACAAGACGAAGCGCAGTGTTAAATTCCGTCAACTCAGCACGCAATTCGGTGGAAAGTGGAGAACGGAAATGTTAATGGAACGGAGTGTCTTAACACTAGGTTCCCAAGCTCCATCTGCCTACCCTGCTATGTGTGGGATACAGCGTGAAGTTACACATAGTAATACAGTATTCTTGTTAAAACAAAATGGCCGCCGCAACAAAATGGCGGACTATATTTTTTTCTTAAATCTTAAACTATATGGGTATCAAAGGTGAAAGAGTTTAATTCATAGAATACAATACATCATAAAAACAGATTGTTTTTTTCAAATGCGTATATTTTTTAATTAATATTTTATTATTATACGGTAGTTGTGAATTAATTCTGTCATAAATATTAATATTTATATGTTACATGTTTTTATGTACTGTACTTCATTACCTTATTATATTATATTCTATTTTCACGCTCTTTCCCGCAGGGTAGTTAGAGAGCCTAGTGTCAAGACACTCCGTTTTCTGTTCCATTATTCGCCAGAAAACGAGATATTGCATGATGAGTGTTGGAACGCCGCACTTCAACATCCCAGAAATATATAAAAATAGTGTCGATGTAGTGAGGAAATTAATATAATGTCGATGTTCTAAATAATTTCAGTTTTAATAACAATCAAATCAAAATCAAATAAAATATGAATAAACAAAGTAAATTACGAATATCTCAAAAACTACTCGTCAGATATTAACTAAATTTAAATGGGACTACATCAGAAGCACTAGCTATCATATAAAAGAATAATCATCAAAATTGGTTCACTCAGCAAAGAGTCATGCGATAACACACATTTTTTTTAAATTTTTAACTTCACACTGTATCCCGCACATAGCAGGGTAGGCAGAGGGAACCCGAGAACCTAGTGTTAAGACATTCCGTTCTCGTACAACAATTCTGTTCCTCACTTTCCGCCGGATGCGGTGCTGAATGGCGGAACTCAACGCCGCGCTTTGCTGTGTTAACAAACCCAGAAAAGTCAAAGTCAAAGTCAAAGTCAAATAATTTTATTCAAAATAAGAAGTTACAAGCTTCATTTTTCGAACGTCAAACAATTTACCACCGGTTCACTAAATTTAATGCCTCAGACCTGAGAAGAACCGGCGCAAGAAACTCATCGGGACTA
>JAKGSA010000988.1:112590-125489 GCA_033558755.1 Philaethria dido | reverse complement strand
GAACCGGAACACATCATTAGATATTTGGCGGTTCGTCTTTGACATGATAGTGGTCGCGAGCCAGTCGGAGGACGAACCTCCTACCACCTAACCTTATTATTTTATATTTTATTTTCACGCTCTTTCCCGCAGGGTAGTTAGACAGAACCTAGTGTCAAGACACTCCGTTTTCTGTTCCATTATTCGCCAGAAAACGAGATATTGCATGATGAGTGTTGGAACGCCGCACTTCAACATTCCAGAAATATATAAAAATAGTGTCGATGTAGTGAGGAAATGAATATAATGTCGATGTTCTAAATAATTTCAGTTTTAATAACAATCAAATCAAAATCAAATAAAATATGAATAAACAAAGTAAATTACGAATATCTCAAAAACTACTCGTCAGATATTAACTAAATTTAAATGGGACTACATCAGAAGCACTAGCTATCATATAAAAGAATAATCATCAAAATTGGTTCACTCAGCAAAGAGTCATGCGATAACACACATTTTTTTAAAATTTTTAACTTCACACTGTATCCCGCACATAGCAGGGTAGGCAGAGGGAACCCGAGAACCTAGTGTTAGGACATTCCGTTCTCGTACAACAATTCTGTTCCTCACTTTCCGCCGGATGCGGTGCTGAGTGGTGGAACTCAACGCCGCGCTTTGCTGTGTTAACAAACCCAGAAAAGTCAAAGTCAAATAATTTTGTTCAAAATAAGAAGTTACAAGCTTCATTTTTCGAACGTCAAATAATTTACCACCGGTTCACTAAATTTAATGCCTCAGACCTGAGAAGAACCGGCGCAAGAGACTCAGCGGGACTATTTTTTTTTTTTTTTTATATTCGACAATGGTTTACAATTCTTTATTAATGGCAATGATACCTTTGAAACAGACTGGAGCGAGCATTTCATTCCCAAGGTGTGTTATCATTTATAAAATCACTAATTAGGTAATAAATAACCTTTAACACACAAACGTCTTTTTACAATTTTTTTAAATTGTAAAATGGAAAGTTCTCGGATGTTTTCTGGGATCCTATTGTAAAAGTATACACATTGTCCCATAAAAGAATTGCGGACTCGATACAATCGAGTTACAGGCGCTGCAAGTTTAAGCAAAAAGTTTAAATGAAAATACTAACATTTTTTGGAATGGGAATCGAGCCCACAACCTATCGCGTTTAGTCGCACGCTTGTGCCTCTGCGCCACGACAGGCGTAAGAAATCGAATTCAAAATCTGCTTTTTTTGGAAATCGGTTACGAAACACTCAACACGAAACATCTAATATCAGGCGGAGAGTGGAAAACGGAGTGTCATGACACTAAGTTCCCAGCTATACGGGAAAAGGCGTGAAACTAAAAAGACACATGTAATTACGTACATCGACTAGTAATTGATGACAATGACTATACATTTTTATATTATTAAAAATACATTACAATGATGTGCAAAAACTTAAAACTTCGCTAACGAAGGCCTATTATGAAAAAACTTGAATATGATTTAAATATCTGAAAATCGTCGTTCGAGAAAATTATATGCATTTATTAAATTATTTATTGCTTACTATAGATACATACATAGCTTCACGCTGTGTCCCGCATATAGCAGGGTAGACAGAGGGAATCTAGTGTTAAAACACTCTGTCTCCCACTTTCCGCCGAATTGAGGCTTTGCGTGCTGCGTGGTGGAACTCAACGCCGCGCTTTCCCTTGTTACCAAACACAGAAAATGAAAATACAAAATATTATTTAAGATTTCATGTCCTGGAGTGGGAATCGACCACGCAGCTTGTCGCGTTGACAGTCGCACGCTTGTGCCTCAACACACGACAGGACAAAACAAAAATATTATGACAAAAACTAGAGGCAAGGCGTATATTTAGTTGCAAAAATCAAATACGGCAGTACTTAACATGAAAATAAGTGGAATCCTATGTTTAGCGCGAACGAAGTCGCGGGCACCGCTAGTAACAAATAAAATAATCGTTTATAATAATATATTGTTATTATTAAACTACTTGCTGTTAATAAAGCATATATTTATTTATTTAAATTTTATAAATTTTGACATTTATTGAAATTTATTTCAAAATATAATTAAATATATTATTAACGTTTTTCCTTATGTTTGAAATAAGGTATGTAGAACTGAATACTGACCTTCCTTTAACTCACTACCAAATACCTTCATATACCAGCTGTAGTGGCGCAAAGGCACAAGCGTGCGACTGTAAACGCGACAAGTTGTGGGTTCGATTCCCACTCAAGGAAATGTAAAAGTTTAGTATTTTCATTTCCTGGGTTTGGTAAAAAACAGCAAAGCATGTGGTGTAAAAGCTGAGCTCACACCAGCACGCAATACCGTCCATGGAAAGTGTGGCACGGAGCGTCTTAATACTGGGCTTCAGTCGCACATGGGGCAGGTGTGTAGCAGAGGCCTGTCTACCCTGCTATGTGCGGATACAAAGTGAAGATAAAAAAATACTAAAGATTCTTAATTCGATCAGAGTTTATAGTGGCGAAAGGCCACATAACTTTACTAAGTTAAATCGATTCTGATGTGGGTCCCATATTTAAATTTAGTTAAGTCTGACGAGTAGTTTCTTGCCATCCGTAATAAACTTTTTACTGTGTTTAAAATTTAAAACAATAGAAAATCAACATTTAAATGTTGATTTTCTTTTGTTTCAAATTTTAAATTATCATATTAAGAATGTTAATTAAATCGCGAAAATAAATGTACTAACAAGAAGTTTCTAGAAGCTTTTAGGTCACTTTTTCATACTCAAACATACATATGTATTATTTTACTACAAAACTAAACTTCTGTGACCTTCAAAAATCTGTCTCTAAAAAACTAGAACCTAATAACATACATACCTACATATCTTCACGCTGTATCCCGCATATAGTAGGGTAGGCAGAGGGAATCTAGTGTTAAGACACTCCGTTCCCCACTTTTCGCCGAATTGAGGCATTGTGTGCTGAGTGGCGGAACTCAACGTGAAGCTGCTCTTAGGACTGTTTGGACGGAGAG
The DNA here is from genome assembly GCA_033558755.1 of Philaethria dido. Lineage (NCBI taxonomy): Eukaryota > Metazoa > Arthropoda > Insecta > Lepidoptera > Nymphalidae > Philaethria > Philaethria dido. The sequence goes on along the minus strand of JAKGSA010000988.1, from coordinate 122,452 downwards.
TTTGGAAACGGAGTGTCTTGATACTTGAAAATGCAATTAAAAATGAAAAAGACTATATGGTCCGTAGTGTGTTAAAAATAACAATAACAAAAAGACACTACGTTCTCTGCTAACTTAGCAATTGAGAATTGCTAAGTTAGCAGAGTTTAAAGATTTTTTCAACCTTACAAGTTAACCTTGATTTTAGCACGCTACGAGTATATCTCCCATAGCAGGGTAGGCAGAAAAAAACCTAGTGTTAAACCTCTCTGTTCTTCACTTTTCGTTAGATATAGCGAGTTGAGTAATGAAAATACTACTGCTACCTAGCTTCATGTTTTATCCCTAGCGGGGTAGTCAGAGACAACGGAGCTGAATGCTACGGTCCCTGCATACATACCTCTTTCGCCTCGTCGCTCTATAAGGGTCCTCATGCTTTTTTATTTGAAAATAATTTAAAATTCCTAGTGAGAATTGAACCCACGACCACTCGAGTAGAGTAAAATAATGATTATTTTGAACGTTTTCTTAATTACAAAAATAATATTATATTTAACAGCTTCATCCTTTTTACCTCAAAGTAGGGTAGTCAAAAAGAACTTTGTATCAAGACAGTCCTTTCTTCATTATTCGCCCTGACAGTGCTTGCTGAGATGGCAGAACTCAACGCCGCACTTAGTCTCACCAGAGCGGAGAAATAAACATTTTAAAGTAATCATTCCCCTGGTAACAACGTTGAGTTCCGCCACTCAGCACGCAATGCCTCTTTTCGACGGAAAGTGAGGAACGAAAATGTTGAAAGAGAACGCAGTGTTTTAACACTAGGTTCTTAGGTTCCCTCTGCTTACCCTGCTATATGCGGGATACAGCGTGAAGAGAAAAAAATTCCCTGAGTGGGACTCGAACCCGCCCCAACCGAACAATCGTATTCACAGTTAAATGCTGTCATGCACAGACACGATGGCCTCAATCTTTTAGATATATTTAGTTTCCTTATATATCAAGATTTTTTTATGTAATTTACTACGATATGTAGTATTTATAGATACTTAGCTGGCACCCTTTTTTCCTTTATTATTTTGTTATGTGTCAATAAAATATATGTTTTTATTTTTATATGTATATATATTAACCCGCGGATAGCAGTATATGCGGGATACAGCGTGAAGATAAAAAAAAGGTAGGCAGAAGTAGGTAGAGGGAACCTGGGAACCAAGTGTTAAGACACTTCGTTCTCTTACAACAATTCTGTTCCCCACTTTCCGCCAGATTGAGGCATTGCGTGTTGAGTGGAGGAATTCAACGCCGCGCTTTGCCTTGTTACCAAACCCAAGAAATGAAAATAATAAATTTTACATTTCCTAGAGTGAGAATCGACCCCACAACCTGTCGCGTTTACATTCGCACACTTGTGCCTCTGCGCCACGACAAGCGTTAAATTTTATGAATACAATAAAATTATAACTCAAAAACTACCGATCTTAACTAAATTGAAATGAGACTGAGTCTATTATAGTTTTATCTATATCAGGTGTTCCACTTTTTCAATTTAATTATACCTTCAGAATCGACAGGCCTAATAACTATAAAGCAAGAAAAGTTACATTCAAATCCGTTCACTAGTTCATTAGATATGCGCGTCCAAACAGACAGACAACAAAGGATATTATAAAACTTAAAGATATTATATAGATTCATAGCTTTTTATTGGTTTTTCATCTTCCTAAACTAATTTTAGATACATATTAGTAAATATAATGTGCAGACACTTTTTTATTTGAAGTCATCAATTCTATTCATCTGTATTTTATTTGTTACCGAATAACTTTTTACTGGACGAACCAATTTTGATGACTTTTTTTTTAATTTGTGGGTTCGATTCTCACTCCAGGAAATGAAATGTTTTCATTTTCTATGTTTGGTAACAAGGCAAAGTGCGGCGTTGAGTTCCGCCATTCAACACGCAATGCCTCAATCTGGCGGAAATTGGGGAACGGATTTGTTGAAAGAGAACGGAGTGTCTTAACACTAGGTTCTCAGGTTCCCTCTGCCTACCCTGCTATATGCGGGATACAGCGTGAAATTAAATATATATATATATATATATATATATATATATATATATATATATATATATATATATATTTACACTTAACAATATTTAGAATTTCAGTCATAAAACAAATAAATGACTCAATATGCTAACAGAAGTAGTACGGTAAAGGTTAAAAAGTCCGATTGCCTTCCCCTTTAGCTTGGGGAAGCTGGTCGCCTTGTCTCCTGGTGCAAGCAGGCCATAAAGCGTGCCTACCACACTTGACTCCACGACTTGCCTTTCCTCCTGCCTCTTGGGTTCATGGAAGATGGGGTAGTTCTCGTGGCGTCGGCTGGTGGGGGTCGAGGAGGAGCTCCTTAAGGTTTTAGTGTCTGTAGTCAAAAATAACCTAGTCCCCAATCAGGTGGACCACTTAACCCGTTCACGGGGTATGACGAAATATTTCGTCATACATAAAAGCCGACTGCAATGAGCATGATGACATTTTTCGTCATGAAAATTAATAGGAATATATTGTAAAATAAGCTAACATTCGTTAAGCTGTCTGCTGGGCGACGTTTTCATTCAGATGAGCCGATAGTACCAAAGGAAAGTGACAACGAGTAGCATCTTATCAATTGTTTCTCGTGTCGATTAATCAGCGGATTATTCTAAGCAGGAAAGGTGGTACCGTAATCAGTGCAGTTCTCAGAATCCTGGTAGGATATTTTAAATAAAATAAACAAAAAATGATAAAGTAAATTCCCCTGCGTTTTCACATGTAAATTGTTAGCATAAAAGCTTAGTTTAGCTTATTTCTTTTGTTAAATATATAAATTGATTAGTTTTTCCTATTAGATAGAATTTCAGTATCCTGTCTCAGTATCCTGTCCAACTCAAGTTCCAGGGTACTGACAACTATTCAGAATTCTGAGATTTCTTTTTTAACTTCACGCTGTATCCCGCATATAGCGGCAGGCAGAGCTTAGTAGGTGCGTAAAGTTAAAAAAAAAAATCTGGTAAAAAAGTTTCCTCACTTACAAAAAAGGAGTCAGAACAATCAACTTTAAACGTAGCTGAGGGTATCAACTAGTATTAACATAGTAGTTAATTAAAACTATTCTAGATTATGTTCAAAATGAGTTTTATGTTTTTTTTTTTTTTATTGATAACGGACGGCAAACGAGCAGAAGGACTCACCTTGATGGTAAGTGGTTACCTTCGCTCATGAACATCTACAACACCCAGAGAGGCGCTTGTGATTGTGTGCTGCTACAACCTAGAGGATACAGATGGAAGGAGGTGACAATGTAGTAGTCCGCTATCGGAACCACTCGCATTTTGGGAAAGGATGGGTGGATAAAAACCTGGCTTACATGCCATCGAACTGAACACATCATAAGATAGTGCTTGGGCGGTCTGTCTTTGACATGATAGTGGTCGCGAGCCAAATGGAGTGACGAACCTCCTACCACCAAAAAATGTGTTTCCACTTTTTGCTACAATTATACTAGCAAATATCAAGTTTTTCGGTCTTTATTACGTTTCAGAACACTGATGTACGAGATACGAGATTATTGTCGATTTGATTATTTTATTACTATAGACAGGAGAACATAGTGTCAAGACACTCCGTCCTCCTTTTTTTGCCCGAATTCCAAACTTTGCGTGTTAGGTTGTGGTACACACACCGTGCTTTGTCTAATATAAATATCCCTATGGTGGTTAAATTATGAGTGAACAGTTTCTTTTTTAATTTATTAAAAATATTGAGATTACATATTTGTGTGGGGAAGCGTCAGACTGTAAACGTTATTTTTTTCTTTTCTTTTTAGCTTCACACTGTATCCCGTACATAACTTGAGAATCTAGTGTTAAGACACTCCGCTGTCTTTCAAATATTCTGTGAGGAAAATTATTGTATTTAATTTAAATATTAGGACGGTAAGTTCCACCAATCAACACACAATTTCGCAATTTAAAGTAGAAAAAAAAAACATTCAACACGCAATGTCAATAAAATGAATAGAGTGTAGTTTTCGATGATCTTTTTTTTAATTTTTTAACTTCACGTTGTATCTCGCATATAGCAGGGTAGGCAGAGGGAACCTGAGAACCTAGTGTTAAGACAATCCGTTCTCTTACAACAATTCCGTTTCCCACTTTCCGCCAAATTGAGGCATTGCGTGTTGAGTGGCGGAACTCAACGCCGCGCTTTGCCTTGTTACCAAACCCAGGAAATGAAAATACTAACATTTCCTGGAGTGGGAATCGAACCCACAACCTGCCGTGTTCACAGTCGCTTGTGCCTCTGCGCCACGACAGGCGTTTAAAATTTATTAAAATACATTAAAATAATTGGGGTCTTCCGAATAATCTTTATGTACTTAGGTAGGTACATGATAATTACAAAAGTTAGCAGCATAGCAATGTAGTCATAGAGAACCTGATGTCAAAACTCTCCATTCTCTACTTTCCGCCTGGATTCACGATATTATGAGTCAAGTGGCGGAAATGCCTTGTTTTGTTTTAATAGAACAGATAAATTAATAAGAAAATTGAAAAAATAAAGAAAATCGACTAAAATGTTATTACGAATATGTCAAAAATTACTCCTCTTAACTAAATTTAAATGGGACCAAATTTTGAAATTTCCATTTTAACATCACAAGTTAAAATGGAAGCACTAGCGATCTTCACATAAAAAAAAAACATTAAAAGTTGACTTAACCAGTAACAAGTTATTGAGAGACACATAAGAAAATACAATCGAATTGAGAACCTTCTCCTTTTTTGATTTCTTTTAATAATAACCTTGCAGTAGTGACATCGTCGGACTATTACTTAAAGCCTGTCTTTGTCTGTTAATGTCTTTAGCTTTACTAGTCTCTCTCTCTCTCTCTCTCTCTCTCTCTCTGTGTATATAACCACTACATCGAACCAATCGAAGAAGACAACACCAGAAGCACTAGCTATCATATAAAAAAAATATAAAATTGGTTCATCCAATAAAAAGTTACGCAGTAAAACACATAAAAAAATACAGTCGAATTGAAAACCTACTCTTTTTTTTGGAAATCATCTTTCATCTGAATGGGAAACGAACCCACTACCAACCCTTGTTAACCGAAAAAACAAAAAAAAAACAGTCGAATGAGAACTTAAAATAAGGTTAATATTAATTTAAAAATCCCTAAATAATCCCTAATCCCTAAACGGGAATCGAATCCACAACTAATGCTATGAGAGAAGGTTTAAATAATAAAGTCATACGAGTAAATAACAAGCGCTTTGCATTTTATTCTTCCAGTAGCGTTCTGACCGTCGCGTATTGTGCACGAAAATATATTCGTCCTAATAATATATTTATTAAGTTAAATTAATTTTGAAATAAATAATTTATTTTGAATATTTTATTTTATTTGAAATTTATTAGTTGTTATTTGCAAGTGATTGTTATTTTTGTATCGACGTAATTTTTTATTGGTGAGTTTTATTTTGTTTTATTATTATTAATATTGCTTTTTTTTATTTTCTTTTATTAAAAATATTTATTAATATTTAATGCTTATATATTTTTTGTAATTATTTAAACCGTATGTTATACATTCAAATTGAGTGCAAGAATGTCATAAGCTTTAACCAATTGTAAAAACTACAATTCTTTCAGTTTTTAAATTTAAAAATTTCATTTTTTTTAACTTCCCTTTTAATTTTTAGGCATATTATTTTAATAATATTATTCGAAAAATATACACGGTGTTAAATTAACCGATATATTTTTTAATTAAATTAAAAATATATATTTATGAATATTTATTAAGAATTAATAATTCATATTAATATAAATACTAATAAATATTCACATAAATATATATTCAACTTAATAAATTAAACGGTAATGGCCAAATTCAGTAAACATTTTATAAAAAATTGATATTATTGGATAATGTCCTCCGACTGGCTCGCGACCACTTTCAAGGTCAAAAGACGAACCGCCAAATATCTAATGATGTGTTCTGCCCGATGGGCATGTAAGCCAGATTTTCCTTTCCCACCCATCCTTTCCCAAAATGTGGTGGTTCTTGATAGTGGACTACTACATTGTCCTCTTCCATCAGTATCCTCTAGGTTATAACGCATCTACAACATCTCTGCGTTGTAGATGTCTATGGGCGAAGCAACTACTAAATATCAGATATTACTTTTTTAAAATTTCTTTTATTAATATTTTTATGTTTAAATTCCCTTAAAATAAAATTGCTTAATAAATGTTTATAAGTATTTATTAATTATCATAATAATTTATACTACACACAGTAATATACTGCAATAGTTTTGCAAAGTATTTGAATAAAAAAAAACATATTTTCATCCTAATTCGTAACTTCGAAATGCAGTTAATATATGAAACAAATAAAGCTTCACACTGTATCCCGCATATAGCATGGTAGGCAGAGGAAACCTAGTGTTAAGACACTCCGTTTTCTTTTAACATTTCTGTTCCTCAGTTTCCACCGAATTGAGGCATTGCGTGCTGAGTGACGGAGCTCAACGCCGCGCTTTACCTAGTTATCAGAGCGAGCAAATGAAAATACTAAATATTATTTAGAATTTTCATTTCTGTTCCTCAGTTTCCACCGAATTGAGGCATTGCGTGCTGAGTGACGGAGCTCAACGCCGCGCTTTGCCTAGTTATCAGAGCGAGGAAATGAAAATACTAAATATTATTTAGAATTTTCATTTCCTGGCGTGGGAATCGCGTTTATAGTCACACGCCTGTACGCCACGATAGGTTCTCTATAAAAATAATAAGCCTTACAATTATCCTAATACTCCTGCTATCCTGAATTCATCTCACTCTCTCGCACACACACGTTTTTTTTTTAATTCAATACAATGGATAAAAAGAGTGAATAAGAAAAAAAATGAGATTGTTTCATGAGAATAAACGTCAGAATTTATCGTATAGATAAATATTAAATTTTATTTAAAATCGCTCTCTTTTATATTTGTCAAAATAATTACTAAATTTTAATTTTTTTTTTTTTTTTTTTATTATTATAGCTTTACGCTTTATCCTTCATAGTACATCAGTATCAGAGCGTCCATATAACACGATTCCCATCAGCTTTGTAAAATACAATTTAGTGGCGGATAACAAAAAAAACAACGAAAAAATGAAGAAGATTGCCAAAAAACAAGTTCAAAGAAAACTTAACATCCTATACCGTCATTCAAGTCAGATCTATATATATATAGATTTGTTAGGTGGTAGGAGGTTCGTCCTCCGACTGGCTCGCGACCACTATCATGTCAAAGACGAACCGCCAAATATCTAATGATGTGTTCCGGTTCGATGGCATGTAAACCAGATTTTCCCCTTTCCCACCCATCCTTTCCCCAAAATGTGGTGGTTCTGATAGTGGACTACTACATTTTCCCCCCTTCCATCAGTATCCTCTAGGTTGGCAACGCATCTACAACATCTCTGGAGTTGTAGATGTCTATGGGCGAAGGTAACCACTTACCATCAGGTGGTCCTTCTGCTCGTTTGCCGTCCGTTATCAATAAAATATATATATATAGATATACCTCTATGTACCGGCTTCCCTATATATAACGGCTTACGTAAATCGAACCTAGTACCTATCAGTGGCGACATTTTTAAAATACAAGTATAAGACCTAAAAAAAAGGTCATCACCAAAAATCGATAGTGAAATTACTAAATAACTTCACATGCGATACCGGCTTCCCTAAATATACCGGCTTGTTTAAAAATTACCAGCTTTCCTAAATATACATATACTACATACCGACTTCCCTAAATATATACCAGCTTCTCTAAATTTATCGGCTTAAAATTTTCCCCTCTCGCCACTGGTATTTATTAATATTTTTAATATTTAAAATAAAATACAGAGGCACAAGCGTGCGATTGTAAACGCGGTAGGTTGTGGGTTCGATCCCCGTTCCAGGAAATGGAATATTTCATTTCCTGGGTTTGAGAAATCAACAAAAGGCAAAGCGCGGCATTGAGTTCGCAACTCAGCACGCAATGCCTCATTTGACTCGGCTTGGAAAGTGGGGGGAACGGAGTGTCTTAATACTAGGTTCTCAGGTACCTTCTGCACCACCCTACTATATCTTTCGGATAACGTAGCTTCACTCTTGTATCGCATATAGCAGGGTAGGCTGCTATATGCGAGATACAACGTCTTTAAGCCAGATTTTCCCCTTTCCACCCATCTTTCCCAAAATGTGGTGGTTCTGATAGTGGACTACTGCATTGTCCCTTCCATCGGTATCCCTCTGGGGTTGACATCCTACAACATCTCTGGTCATTGTAGATGTCTATGGTGAAAGAAGGTAACCACTTACCATCAGATTACAGGTCCTTCTGTTCGTTTGCCGTCCGTTATCAATAAAAAAAAAAAAAGAAAGCTATGTATGTATGAGTAAATGTAAGTCAACTTAGTAACTTATTCACGCCGAGAGCTCTACTCCGTTCTATATATAGCATGTATTACAAGTTTATTATAAATAATAAAAATAGTATAAATTTAAACAGGTCTTAACCAATGTATATTTAGTTACACTCTGTATCTTTACCAAGGTGATCAAATATCAACAACAATACTATATTTCTGTATTTCTTAAAAATATATTGATTTAAAACTTAAAACGGAACGGAAATCTTAATAGAACGGAGTGTCTTAACACTAGGTTCTCAGGTTCCCTCTGCCTACCCTGCTATATGCGGGATACAGCGTGAAGTTAAAAAAAACTATATCTACGCGGCGCTTAGTTCCGCTACTGATCACACATTACCTTAATTTGGAGGAAAGTGGGAATAAAAATGTTAAACGAGAACGGAGTGTCTTAACACGTCGATTCTCAGGTTCCCTCTGCCTACCCTGCTATACCTTTTTTTGGGGTCACGCATAGAGCAGGGTAGGGTAACCTGAGGACCTAGTATTAAGACACTCCGTTCCCCACTTTCCGAGTTGAGACATTGCGTGCTGAGTGGCGGAACTCAACGCCGCGCTTTACCTTGTTACCAAACCCAATAAATGAAAATACAACACTTTTACAATTGCTGGAGTAGGAATCGAAACCACAACCTGTCGCGTTTACAGGCGCATGTTTGTGCCTCTGTTCCACGACAGGCGTTATATATATAAATTAATAAATAAAAATATATAGTTTTAAATCGAATTTAGAAAGAAAGTGGACAACGGAGTGTCTTAACACTAGGTTCTCTATAAGCCTCAAGCTTGTTACATATAATATATAAACATATACAATAAAGTATGTATGTATGTCCGGTCACTTGCTACAAGATGTACTTGACCGAATTTTTGCAGGGTAATTGATGAGAGGTCACCCGGAGACATTATATTTTAAATTTTTATTTTAATGTATGACAAGAAAGCAATATAAATACTTACCGGCTTACCTTTGACATTTATATATATAAAGGATTGTGTTACTGAGTGACTGACAGACAACGTACACGCGAAACTACTGAGAAACATGACATGTGGCGTGTAGGGACGCGAGGAGTGTAGGGGAGTGCTGAGAGAGGAGAACCAGAAGCTACTGCACATAGAAATATGACATGTGGCGTGTAGGTACGCGGGGAGTGTAGGGAAGTGCTGAGAGAGAACGAGAAACTACTGCACATAAAAACATGACGTGTGGCGTGTAGGGACGCGGGGAGTGTAGGAGAGTGCTGAGAGAGAACGAGAAACTACTGCACATAGACACATGACATGTGGCGTGTAGGGACGCGGGGATTGTAGGGGAGTGCTGAGAGAGAACGAGAAACTACTGCACATAAAAA
>JAKGSA010000988.1:67687-112487 GCA_033558755.1 Philaethria dido | reverse complement strand
GTAGGGAAGTGCTGAGAGAGAACGAGAAACTACTGCACATAGACATATGACATGTGGCGTGTAGGGACGCGGGGATTGTAGGGAAGTGCTGAGAGAGAACGAGAAACTACTGCACATAGACATATGACATGTGGCGTGTAGGGACGCGGGGATTGTAGGGAAGTGCTGAGAGAGAACGCGAAACTACTGCACATAGAAACATGACATGTGGCGTGTAGGGACGCGGGGAGTGTAGGGAAGTGCTGAGAGAGAACGAGAAACTACTGCACATAGACACATGACGTGTGGCGTGTAGGGACGCGAGGAGTGTAGGGAAGTACTGAGAGAGGAGAACGAAAAACTGCACATAGTCGCGGGATAAAGCTAGTATACTATATGGGTAGAATCTTCTTCTTTTTTAATATTTATTAAATTATTATTTATAAACTAACTAGCTGTACCCGGCGCGCGTTGCTACATCAATAACTGAAATAAATTTTAAAACAATTTTGAGTTCATCGATGACATACAGACAAACATTCATTTTTGTATATTCTTCTGTGTAAAAATACATGGTCATACTGATTTTCATGACAATTGATTGAACGTGGCAGAAGTTGCTACTCTGCAGCTCCACCTGGTGGCGAGTGGCATCAATGGACATATTATACAAACCTTCTCCGTGGAACAATATATATATATATTTTCATAATAATCGGTACAGTAGTTTTTGCGTTCATCGATGACATACAGACAAACGTTCATTTTTGTATGTAAAGATAGGAAAGAAAAATATTTTAGTGACGTATAAAAAAATAATCCACAACTCTTGTGTGCATACAACTCTTAACATACATAGCTTCACGCTATATCCCGCATATGGCAGGGTAGGCAGAGGGAACCTAGTGTTAAGACACTCCGTTCCCCACTTTCCGCCGATTTGAGGCATTGCGTGCTGAGTAGCGGAACTCAACGACGTGCTTTGCCTTTTTACCTAGCCCAGGAAATGAAAAATTCCATTTCCTGGAGTTGGAATCGAACCCACAACCTGTCACATTTACAGTCGCACGCTTGTGCCTCTGCGCCACGACAGGCGTTAAGTCTTAACCACTAAAGCATATATTCTTATAGAGTTACGACGAAACTTTTATACAGTTGTTATAACTTATATCTTGCTAACAATTAAAAGAGGTAAGAAGCGTAAAAGAATTTCGATGTAGTGAGATAAGAACATATCGCACCTTTACAATTATAGTGACCTATTTAAAAAAAAGCTAGTGTCCCCGTTGATGCGTTAATAACGCGTCCTAGCAACGTATGTACATGTTACTTTATAAATGTTAATTTATTTTAAATATGGATGTCAAATCATGGTAGTATACTTTTTATGCATTATTTTAAAAAAATGTTAGCAGGGATTGTAGAATACTCGTACACTCCTTCTCTATATAAACTATAAGTGTGCCAAGTTTCATACTCCTCCGTCCGCGTAATTTTCGTAAAAAGGGGTCCAAAGTGTTTGCTTCACGTATTTATATATAGATTTAAATATAATAATACCCTCTCACGTATATGAACCCCCAACCACCGTGTTTACAGTCACACGCTGTACATAGACACGATGGCTTTAAGGAAAATGTATTAAAATCCCATATTTACGTGTTTAGCTTATAAATAAAGGTATTATAAGATCAGTAACCTAACGCCTGTCGTGGCGTAGAGGCACAAGCCTGACTGCAAACGCGACAGGTTGTGGATTCGATTCCTACTTCAGGAAATGGAATTTTTCATTTCCTGGGTTTGGCAACCAGGCAAAGCGCGGCGTTGAGTTCCGCCACTCAACACGCAATGCTTCAATTCGGCGGAAAGTGGGGAACGGAATTGTTGTAAGAGAACGGATTGTCTTAATACTAGGTTCTCAGGTTCCCTCTTTCTACCCCGCTATATGTGGGATACAGCGTGAAGATAAAAAAAAAAGAAAGTAACCTAACGCCTGTTGTGGCGCAGAGGCACAAGCCTGAGATTGTAAACGCGACAGGTTGTGGGTTCGATTCCTACTCCAGGAAATGGAATTTTTCATTTCCTGGGCTTAGTAACAAGGCAAACCGCGGCGTTGAGTTCCGCCACTCAGCACGCAATGTTTCAATTCGGTGGAAAGTGGGGAACGGAATGTCTTAACACTAGGTTCTCTGGTTCCCTCTGCCTACCCTGCTATATGCGGGATGCAGCGTGAAGCTATGTATGTATATATGCAGTAACCTGATCGTCAACCGATTCCTAAAGAAAGAGATACTGTTTTTGTTATATGTTACAGCATAACGTTTTACTGGGTGAACCAATTTCGATGATTCTCTTTCTATATGATAGCTATTGCTTCTGATGTGGTCCCATTTAAATTTAGTTAAGATCTGACGAGTAGTTTTGGAGTTATTCGTAATAATTGTACTTTTAGTGATTTTTATTTTAAATTGTTTGTCTTTTTTCGTGAAATTTTTAATTATTTTATTCTTTATCTTGGGTGGCTTAAAAATATATATAATAAATTTATTCATACCTTAATAATTAATTGGAAGAGACACTGTCCTTGCCTTTTTTTTATCCTAATGTTTTTTTTTTTAATTTATCTTATGAAGAGACAAGAGAGATAAAGGGGAGACCTTTATTGACCTTCGAGATCACAGTATCAATGATACTGGAGGAAGGGCATGTAAAGGATCCCCCGGAGGACATACAAAAAGAGGTTAATGACTGTTGATGCGTTAACAACGCATTGCCTAGCAACGTATATGCTACTTTATACAAACATGGACATACCATGGTAGTGTGTGTAACATTCATTTTTGAATTTGATATATTTTTTATCCATTATTTCAAAAACATATTATCATTGTGCACTCCTTCGCTATATAAACTATAAGTGTGCCAAGTTTCATGCTCCTGTGGCCGAGTAATTTTCGTAAAAAGGGGTACAAAGGTATTAATATATAGATAATATAGTCGAGATGACAAAGTAAAACAGCAAGGCAAAGTACGGCGTTGAGTTCCGCCACTCACGTGATGTCTCGAATTAGGACATCACGTGAGAGTAGAGAACGTAGTGTCTATACAGTAGGTTCTCTTTTTACTTTACCATTCTATCTATCAATATAAGATAATTATGCAATACTTATATTTTGAACCACTTCTAACTAATATGGTTGAACACTTGTGAACGCCTGCCGTGGCGCAAAGGCACAAGCGTGTGACTGAAAACGCGACAGGTTGTGGGTTCAATTCCCACTACAGGAAATGAAATTTTTAAATAATATTTAGTATTTTAATTTCCTGGGTTTGGTAACAAGGCAAAGCGCGGCGTTGAGTTCCGCCACTCAGCTCGCAATGTCATAAAATCGCTCAATTCGGGGGAAAGTGGGGAACGGAACTGTTAAAGAGAACGGAGTGTCTTAAGACTACGTTCCAGTGGCAAGGGGTGAAAATTTTGATAAGGTAAGCCGGTAAATTTAGAGAAGCCGGTATATATTTAGGGAAGCCGGTATATATTTAGGGGAAGCCGGCATAGGATTTGAAGGTATTTAGCAATTTCAGTATCGTTTTTTTGATGACCTTTTTTTTTAGAAAATTTATTGTCGTTTACAAAAGGTAAGCTGGGGGGAATCGTGTTGTATGAACGCCTCACCACTGCTAGATTCTCTGGTTCCCTCTGCCTACTATATGCGGGATACAGCGTAAAGCTATAAAAAAAAACAAAATATCGAACCCGCTACCAATCGAGTTTACATTCAAACGCTGTCACAGAGACAAGTTAGCTTTATGTATAATTTATATATATATATATATATATATATAATTAATATTTCATAGAGTGTCTGTTACACAATAAATCGCGCACCGAATATATTCGTTGTAAGGCCGAGCCGAATGCGGTAACGCGCAGGGTCGACTTGCGAGTGAAATTTTAAGCTGATACTGGTGGCTTAGTGGTGGCTATGAATTTCTAGATAATGAGAATAGATTCTAGGTTTGGTGAAAAGTATATTAAATTAACAAAATTAATGTTACACACACTATCATGGTTTGACATGCATGTTTATATAAAGTGACATATACATTGATAGACAACGCGTTATTAACGCGTCAACGGGAACTCTAGTAATGATTTGATATACGAAATTTCAATATTCAATATGTAATAAATCGATTTCGAGTGAGAAGTGGAGAACGGAGTGTCTTTCCTGTTTGGTTCTCTCTGTCTGGAGTGTTATAAGAGATTTTTTTAGCTTCACGCTGTATGCCGCATATAGCAGGCAGAAGGAACCTGAGAATCTAGTGTTAAGACACTCGGTTCCCCACTTCCCGCCGAAATAAGGCATTGCGTGCTGAGTGACGGAACTCAACGCCGCGCTTTGTCTTGTTACCAAACTCAGGAAATGAAAATACTAAACTTAGCATACATTACATACTCGTATAACAGGAGGAGATGTTTTATAAAATTGAATGTAGAGGAAATCGAAACCACGTCCCTTGTGTACCGTCCAAACGCTCTGGATAACCACTAAGCCATACGCTCTTATCTCACTGCGTCGAAATTCCTACAACGTTATTTGTATGGTTAACATCTCTGTAGGTTTTTTTAAAAATTTCCGCTACACAAATATTATTTCTGAGAACAATCGTGTGACATGAGAGACTATTTATTAAATATTTTATTATTTTTTAAGTATTACTCATGTATGATGGCGTCATGTTATAACTACTGCTGCTGCATCTCGCGACTTGGTATGAGTAGACTATAAAACCTAAAATTTCGTTTTCGTAAGAATTTCTCGTTCTCCTCTCTCAGCACTGTCCTAAACTCCCCGCGTTCCTACATGTCATATGTCATGTTTCTATGTGCAATATATATACATATACTAGTGTTCCCATAGACGCGTTAATAACGCGTTGCCTATAATAGCAACGTATATGTTTCACTTTATATAAACATGGTTTTAAATTTATTAATTTTATTAATTTAATATATTTTTATGTATTATTTTAAAACGATATTATCATTGTGCACTCCTTCGCTATATAAACTATAAGTGTGCCAAGTTTCATGCTCCTCCGTCCGTAATTTTCATAAAAAGGGACACAAAGTTTTAGTATATATATAGATATATATATATATATATATATATATATATATAAATAAAGTAGACTATTATTGACAGATGACGTCATATAACTCAAATGATTTATTCGCTATCGGGTGTCCAATACTAACTTCAGTTTGATGATCACTACAGTATTACGTACAGGAAAATCATAAATATTATCTACTCAATGTAAAATATATATATTTCAATAACTGCATGTTTGATTGCACGCAGTTTATAGCTTCACGCTTTATCTCTGGCAAGATAGATAGAGACCTTAGTGTTAAGACACTCTGTTCTCTATTTTCACGTGGAAAAATGGCATTTGTTATGTCTCCTTGTGGAGTGTATTCCTACGAAAACGGGAAAATACCAGACTTTTTTTTTTTTTTTTTTAGCTTCACGCTGTATCCCGCATATAGCAGGGTAGGCAGAGGGAACCTGAGAACCTAGTGTTAGAGTGTCAGGGCATTGCGTGCTGTGAAATCTACAAATGCGGCGTTGAGTTACGCCTTTCAATACGCAATATCTCGAATTTTGGCGAAAAGTGGCGGACGAAGTGTCTTAACACTAGGTTTTTCTAACTACCCTGCTATGCGGAATAAGTTGCTACAAGTCTTTGCAAAGAATTCTATTATTGTAATACTAACTATACCCCACGACTTCGATTGGGTGGACGTGTCTTGAGGCACAAGCGTGCGACTGTAAACGCGACAGGTTGTGGGTACGTTTCCCACTCCAGGAAATGTAAAAGTTTAGTATTTTCAATTCCCGGGTCTGGACATAGCAAAGTGCGGCGTTGAGTTCCGCCACTCAGCACGCAATGCCTCAATTCGGCGGAACGGAGTGTCTTAACACTAGGTTCTCAGGTTCCCTCTCTTCCCAAAAGAAAAAAAATCTATTAATATGCGCTATATAAATGTGAAATTAGTGACAATGTTTCTTCCTCTCCCTAGATGATACTCATACAATTAGTGCCCAAACACTCCGTTCTCAACTCTCCGCTCAAATTCAAAACATTGCCTGTAACAATTATAAATTTTGAATCAAAAATCTAGATTTAAACATATATTTATAATAAGTAGCTATCGACGTACGTGAGGTGGTAGCATTACGCAAGGCACAAGTGTCGACTGTCGAAGGTCCGCTGAGACAGCAAGTGTCAAGGTGAAAATTTGCATTACTCTGATATAATACCATGCCTAAATAATTTAAAATATATTTTTCTTTTAGCTTCACGCTGTATACGGAATAGGCGGAGGGAACCTGAGAACCTAGTGTTAAGACACTCTGTTCCTAATACTTCCGTTCCTCTCTCTCCGCCGAATTGAGGCAGTCATGGTAAAGAGAAAAGAAAAATAGTAAAGAGAAAGAGGCACAAGCGTTATTGTAAAAGCGACAGGTTGTGGGTCCGATTCTCAATTCAGGAAACGAAAATATTAAATAATACATAGTATTTTCATTTCCTCGCAACAAGGCATAGCGCGGCGTTGAGTTCCGCCACTCAGCACGCAATGCCTCAATTCTTCGGAAAGTGGGGAACGGAAATCATAATAGAACGGAGTGTTAAGACACTATTACAGCGTGTTAAATAAAAAAAAATGAGAACTAACTTTTTATCCCTTTTAACCGATTTCATTAAAAGGAGTAAAAATTTGACTGTTATTTACCCGACTGTCAGAGGAGGGTTATGTTTTTCGCGCGTATCATGTATGTTTGTCATATTCTTTATTACCTCATATCTTCCAAACCCCTGGACCGATTTATATAATTAAGGTGACGTTAGATAGGTATTGATACTCCAAGTGTTATTAGATATGTGACGTCACTCTTAATTCAATATAGCGCCCTCTAGAGGCAATTACGTCATGTATAAAAACAAAAAAATCGTTGATGGGTACCGTGTGGGGTGTCAAATGAAAGGACTTAATTAGCACATTTCAAATATATAACACATAACTAGCTTGTATAACTAGCTTGTATTATGTACTCTTATTGTATTGGCTTTTAAAAAACGTAAATTATTTTTCTTCAACCAATAATTCCCAAGAAGTCCTGTAAAATATATAATGGATGTCCCGATTGTTAATCTTTCTATGTTCTGTGTTCTTCTTGTTCATTTCTTTATGTAAATTGTTTTAAAAATGCTTGTAATAGCCTATTTGACTTTTTTTTTAACTTCACGCTGTAACCCGCATATAGCAGGGTAGGCAGAGGGAACCAGAGACTAGTGTTAAGACACTCCATTCTCTTTCAACAATTCCGTTCCCCACTTGCCACCAAATTGAGGCATTGCGTGCTGAGTGGCGGAACTCAACGCCGCGCTATGTCTTATTACCAGAGCTAGGAAATGAAAATACTAAATATTATTTAGAAATTTCATTTCCTGACGAGGGAATTGATCCCCCAACCTGTTGCGTTTACAATATGCAAGTAGAGTTATCAATTCTTGCCTACATATATAAAGTCAATGACATCGCTTATGAATCACAAAACCTAATGATTTTGTGTTTTGAAGCAAACAATAACAAATTTTGAAGTAAAATTGCAAAGTAATAATACCTTAAATGTTCTCTTAGAACGCGGCCAAGGTTGTCCAATATTATTTAAGCCTTACGTAGTAAGTAAAATTATAATAAAAAAATATTGTAAAATGATTGAAAAAGTACAAATATTACGAATAACTCAAAAACTACTCATCAGATCTTAACTAAAAAATGGGGACGCATCAGAAGATTACGTAACTGATTGTAAATTAAATTATGAAATCAAGCAAGTTTCACG
Source organism: Philaethria dido (assembly GCA_033558755.1). Taxonomy (NCBI): domain Eukaryota; kingdom Metazoa; phylum Arthropoda; class Insecta; order Lepidoptera; family Nymphalidae; genus Philaethria; species Philaethria dido. The sequence goes on along the minus strand of JAKGSA010000988.1, from coordinate 104,589 downwards.
CCTTTTCTCGAATACATACATAAATATCTTCACGCTGCATCACGTAGGGTAGCAGGGTAGGCAGAGGGAACCTAGTGTTAAAAGGCTCCGTTCCCCACTTTCCGCCGAATTGAGGCATTGCGTGCTGAGTGGCAGAACTCAACGCCGCTCTTTGCCTTGTCAAAAGACCCAGGAAATGAAAATACTAAACTTACATTTCCTGGAGTGGGAATGGAACCCACAACATGTCGCGTACATTTAAGTTTAAAAAAAAATGGTTTTTTTAATTATATTTTAGTGTATATTGTTGTTTTAATCAAAGTCGATAAAGATCGTTGTCTTAAGTCGTTTCATGGCAAAAAATATAAATCATGATTTTTTTATTAGGTCCCTATAGTTTATAAAGGTGCACCCCTAATCATTTTGCTCTGAGAAACCTTAGAATGTAGTCACTTAACGCTATTTGGGGATTCGGGAGGTCCCATGGGCCTCGGCCAGTGGCGGTAGAGGAGCAGCGCCGTGAGGTTTTAGTGGGTATACGGTTGGCCCCATTTGCAGCCGGGCTGGAGTCCCACATAACTCGTCCTGAGTCCTTAACGGAGTGTCTTAACACTAGGTTCTTTGGTTCCCTCTGTCTACCCTGTTATGGCTGGGATACAGCGTGAAGCTAAAGGTTAACAAGTGTTACGATCTAACCAACGAACTAATCCTCACGGATTTCCTCGCGATAAAAAAAAGCTGTCAAAAATAATATCCCATTACGCCACAATAAATCTGTGGAACTTTTTTTTAAAGTAATATAAAAAAATTGTAATGACAAATAAACGATAACAAATTTAAAAGTAATTTCAGTTCTAATAAACCAGTTATAATAAAAATTTTCACAAAAAAGAAAACTGACTTCAAATAAAACGCATTATATACTAAAACAGTTACGAATAACTCATAAACTACTTGTCAGATCTTATCTTTAACTAAGATTAAACAAGACCACTTCAAAAGCACTAGTTATCACATAAAAAACGAATCATAAAAATCGATGCACCCAGTAAAGAGTGATGCGGTTTTTTTTTTTTTTTAACTTCTCGCTGTCTCCCGCATATAGCAGGGTAGGCAGAGGGACCCAGAGAACCTAGTGTTAAGACACTCCATTCTCTTTCAACAATTCCGCCTGCCGTGGCGCAGAGGCGCAAGCGTGCGACTGTAAACGCAGCAGGTTGTGGGTTCGATTCCTACTCTAGGAAATGTAAAATTTAGTAAATTCATTTTTTGGGTTTGGTAACAAGGCAAAGCGTAGCGTTGAGTTCCGCCACTCAACACGCAATGCCTCAATTCGGCGGAAAGTGGGGAACAGAATTGTGGAAAGTGATGCGGTAAATAAAAAAAAACAGTCAAATTGAAAACCTCCTTACTATGGAGTCGGTTAGAAATAATATAACAACAAGTAAACAATAACAAATTTAAAAGTAATTTACTAAAACAAAAAACATGTGATTTGTGAAAAATGATAGAAAAAGATCATCAAGAACATTGAAAACTGAACCGCTATTTAATTCTTATACAAAAACGTGGGAAGGAGTCATTAGTAGTAAATATTAATGATTTCTACCAAAAAAAGACACAAAAAAGATCATTTTCTATGTTTCAAAATTTATGTACATATATAAAAAAGCTTGCGTTACCGAGTGACTGACAGACAACGACACGCGAAACTACTGCACATAGAAACATGACATGTGGCGTGTAGGGACGCGGGGAGTGTAGGGGAGTGCTGAGAGAGGAGAACGAGAAATTACTGCACATAGAAACATGACATGTGGCGTGTAGGGACGCGGGGAGTGTAGGGGAGTGCTGAGAGAGGAGAACGAGAAACTACTGCACATAGAAACATGACATGTCGCGTGTAGGGACGCCGGGAGTGTAGAGGAGTGTTGAGAGAGGAAAAATCCGATTTGCTACGAAAACATTCTTAGAAAACGTCTAAAAATTTGAATTGCAGCGGGACTCGAAGCCTCGTCTCTTGTTTACCGTCCAAGCACTAACCCCTAAGCTAGACATTTGTATCTCGCTGCATCGAAATTCTCATACGCTTGTTATAACGTTATTTCTGTTGTTACCATCTCTGTAGAGAGATTTTTATATATTTATGCCACTCAATATCAAATTCACTATTGATAAACGATTGATCTTAGAAATCTTTGTGTAGCAGAAATTCGTACAAATCTCTCTACAGAGATGCTAACAACAAAAATAACGTTGTAACAAGCATATAAGAATTTCAACGAAGAGATAAGAACGTATGGCTTAGCGGTCAGAGCGGTTGGACGGTATACAAGAGGCACGGGTTCGAGACCCGTTGGAATCAAGTTTTTATGTTTCTTAAAAATGTTTTTTCGTTTTCTAGATCTATAATTAACACTAAACTAAAAATATAGAAAGAAATGGATTTTAATTGTACAGTGCACGCAAACGAAGTCGTAGGTTACAGCTAGTTCAAATATTACATGATTTCTCCCAAAAATGACACAAGAAAGGTCACTTTTAATTGATTTATAAAAAAGGATAAGGTTCCTAATTTGATTGTATTTATTTTATGTATGTTATTGGATAGAGGCACAAGCGTGCGACTGTAAACGCCACAGGTTGTGGGTTCCATTCCCACTCATGGAAATGGAATTTTTAATTTCCTGGGTCTGGTAAGAAGGCAAAGCGCGGTGTTGAGTTCCGCCACTCAGCACGCAATGTTTCAATTCGGCGGAAAGTGAGGAACGGAGTGTCTTAACACTAGGATCCCTCGGCCTACCCTGCTATATGCGGGATACAAAAAGAATGTGAAGTTAAAAAAAATGTTTGTTCTGACTAGTAGTTTATGAGTTATTCGTAATAATTTTACATTTTAGTGCATTTTATTTGAAGTAGGTTTCGTTTTTGGTAAAGTCATTATTTTTGTCACAATAGGAAAATAAAAATGTACTATGTACGTAACATGACATACTTTGTCTTGCTCATTTTTTAATATTCTGCGGCCATCAATACTTATTGAGTAATTTGGAAATGACATTGGATCCTTATACAGAGGTAGTGGGTTCGAAATTAAAATCTATAATGATACTGAAATAAACCTGTCTGTGTGACAGCGTCACTGCAAATGCGATGGTTGTGAGTTCATAAACGTGAGGGGGAGATATTATATTTTAATTATTTTTGTTTCTCCACTCTAGAAAAAGCGCAGGACGCGTAAGAGAAAGCGCGGCGTTATGTTACGTAATCAACACGCAATGTATTGAATTCAGTTGTAAAAATGATGTGTAACGCGAAGTGTTCAGACATTAGGTGCTTCGGACTAAAATTGGTGTTTTTTCGTGTATTAAAGCCATCGAACGTTGAACGTAGGGGAATCGAATTCTGCACTCTTGAGACCTTGTACAAGTATGAGATCTAATAAAAACAAAAGCTCGCCAGGAAAATGAGGAGCTAAAACAAAGTAAAACAAGGTGTGAGAGCTAAAAAGGTTGCCAGGAAAATATTGTGCAAAAACATTGCAAAAACAAGTTCTGACATCTTATAGACCTAAAAAAGATCAATATTGCCAAAATTTTATAGTGAAATTACTAAATACCTTCACTCTACACATCCTATACCGATTTCCTTAAATATACCGGCTTCCCTTAAATATACATCGGCTTCCTTAATTTACTGGCTTGCCTTACTAAAATATTCATCCTCGTCACTACTAGCCAGTAATGTCCTAAGGAGATCTCGTTATTACGAATTACTCATATACTACTCTAACTAAATATAATTTTGTTATTTGTTGGTAGTTGGAAGTTTTCACTTCACTTTATTGTTTTATATGGGTCACCGCTTTTTCACAGTGTTAACCACTTTAATCTTTCTTTTTTATATGATAGCTGCAGTGGCGAGGCGACCATACAACTCGATTCCCCACCGGCTTGCCTAGCTTTCTTCAAAGTACAAATATGAGAATCTAAAAAAGGAAAATGTGTCGGTCGAAAAACAAAGTCAGGACAAGGTGTGAGACTATAGTCTCCTCATAGACCCATACGTCATCGTGCCAAAATTCTATAGTGAAATTACGAAACATACGACATCCTTCCTTTCCCTAAAAATTAAGTGTGCTTCAAATATATATACTGGCGTTCCTAAATATACTGGCTTCTTTAATTTACTGGCTATCTTTACTAAAATTTTTTCACCCCTCGCCACTGCTGGGGCTAGTGCTTTAAATGGTCCGGCTTAAGTTTAATTAAAAACTGCATAAGTATTTATAGTTTTTGAGTTATTCGCAATGATATTACTTTTTAGTGCATTTATTTGAAATTTGGTTTTCTTTTTCAAAATGTTATCTATTTACATTGGGTGTTATTGACACGGGACATGAGATGATCGAGTATTGATCGTTAGATAAATAAAAAAAGTGACGTTATTTCGCAGACAATTGTATTTATTTTGCTTGAAACTACGTTTCATGTTTAATATTTGTATTTAGAAGATCTCTTCAATGAGAGAATGAAACCATGGTTTTATATTTTTTATCTTCACGCTGTATCCTTACATAAGCAGGGTAGGCAGAGGTAAACCTGAGAACCGACGTGTTAAGACAATTCTCTATTAACATTTTTGCCCCCACTTTCCGCCTAATTGAGGCATTGCATGCTGAGTGGCGGAATCAACGCCGCATCTCTTTGCCTCGGTGAGCAATAAAAAACCCAGGAAATGAAAATACTAAATTTTTACATTCCCTGTAGTGAGTATAAACCCACAACCTGTCGCGTTTACAGGCGCACACTTTATCACTAACAGGGTAGTAAGAGGGGACGGAGCTAAACACTACAGTCCCTATATACTTCTTTCGCTTCGTCCACAGTCATTAACCATTATATTTGAAGTCGGTATTATTTCCATACAAAACTGTTCGTTTATTCATCGCTCGTGGTATTTGCTCTGATCTCGTCTCTATTTACTTTGCCGGAGTAACCTTAGCGAGGCAACATTACTTAGGGTATTAGTTATTTACTAACATAATACTGTTTATGTCATGGCTTAAGTTATACATTGTAAATAGCTATTAACCGACTTCTATAAAGGATGTTGTCAATTCGACTTTTATACGAAGTATTATTTTTTTATATAACTTTTTACTATATTAACGCCTATCGTGGCGCAGAGGCACAAGCGTGCGACTGTAAATACGACAGGTTGTGGGTTCGATTCCCACTCCAGTAAATATTAAATAACATTTAGTAATTTCATTTCTTCGGTATGGTAACGGAGACGGAGAGAACGGAATGTTTAAACATTAGGTTCTAAGGTTTCCTCTGGCTACCCTGCTGTATGCGGGATACATCGTGAAGCTATAAAAAGAATTATAAATAACTCTAAAATCACTTATCAGATTTTAACCAAATTTAAATAAAATAACATCACAAGTACTAGCTATCATATAAAAAAGTAATCATCAAAATCGATTCGATAAATATATATATATATATATATATATATATATATATATATGTGTGTGTGTATATATGTATATATGTATATATATATCGAATCCTATAATTTTTCTAATATAAAATACAAGAAGCATTCATATAAAATATGTATTTAATAAGTACTTGCCAGTTTTATACCTTGTTTTATGGTTAGAACTTTAATTACTAAAGAACATCAACGTAACAAGAAAATAACGGAAAAAAAATCCTAGCCCACTGTATCCCAGAGGGAACCTAAAAACATATCCAGCATATAGCAGGATAGGCAGAGGCAACCTGAGAACCTAGTGTTAAGACACTCCGCTTTACCTTATTACCAAACCCAGGAAATGAAAATACTAACATTTCCTGGAGTGGGAATCGAACCCACAACCTGTCGCGTTTGCAGTCGCACGCTTGTCTCCTGCGCCACGACTGGTGTCATAACATGGAAGGTTAACAACAATAAATAAATATATATGATAGCCAGTGTTTCTGATATGGTCCAATCTTAAATCTAGTTAAGATTAGATGAGTAGTTTTAGTTTTCTTTTCTTGTAACTTCATTGCCAGAAGCCTCAGAGCAGTAGTGGTAGCAGAGGGAATTCGGAGAACTCAGTGTTGCTGAATATTTATCCTCTTTTCAACAGGCTTCCGTTCATTTTCCGTTGGATTAAGGCATTGCGGTAAAGTTGAATGGCAGGTGAACCTCAACGCCGCGCTTCGCCTTGTTACCAAACCTGTGAAAACGAAAACTTCTATTTCCTGGAGTGAATCGAACTTCCACAACCTGTCGCGTTTATAGACACACGCTTGTGCCTCTGTGCCACGACAGGTGTTAAAATATATGATTAACGATCATCAATTTGTTTGTAACAATATATGTAACAATATATAAGAGTATATATACTATACATATATATATATATATATATATATATATATATATATATATATATATAAGTAATTATTGAAATAGACTTAATTAAACGTGACATTCTTATTAATGTATGGCTGGGCGGGCCAAAATTGGCCATTTATTATTACCATGATTAATTGTGGCGCAGAGGCACAAGCGTGCGACTGTAAACGCGACAGGTTGCGGGTCTGATTAACACCCAGGAAATGTAAAAATTTAGTATTTTCATTTCTTGGGTTTGGTATCATGGCAAACGTGGCTTTGAGTTCCGCCACTAACACGCAAATGCCTGAATTCGGCGGAAAGTGGGAACGGAATTGTTGAAAGAATGGAGTGTCTTTTAACACTAGGTTCTCTGGTTCTCTGCCTACCCTGCTATATGCGGGTTGTAACCAGCCGTAGCGTGAAGTTAAAAAAATGATTAATTGTTTTAAGTGCAAAACTTTGGTTGAGGACATCATGGCTGTGTGACAGCAATTGACTGTAAGTGCGATTGGTTGTAGGTTCGAATCCCATTCGAGGGAATGATTATGTTTAATTAATTTCATGCCTGTCGTGGCGTAGAGGCACAAGCGTGCGGCTGTAAACGCGACAGGTTGTGGGTTCGATTCCCACTCTACGAGATGAAAATTGTATTTTCATTTTCAGGGTCTAGTAACAAGGCAAACCGCGGCATTGAGTTCCGCCACTCAGCACGCAACGCCTCAAACCGGTGGAAAATGGGGAACGGAAAGAGGACGGAGTGTCTTAACACTAGGTTTTCAGGTTCCCTCTGCCTACCCTGCTATATGCGGGTTACAGCGTGAAGTAAAAAAAATATATATTATGATAATAATATCGTTTTATTCAAAACTTTTGTTAAGGTCATCGTGGCGCAGTGGTATAGCGTCCCTAAACGCGATTGGTTTTAAGTTCGATACAAACTTAGGGCCATGATTATATGTACTAGTGTCCCCGTTGACGCGTTAACAACGCGTTGCCTAGCAACGTATATGTCACTTTATATAAACATGCACAAACACATGGTAGTGTGTGTAACATTTATTTTGTTAATTTAATCTATTTTCATTTTTATTTTGAAAAGATATTATCATTGTGCACTTCTTCGCTATATAAGCTATAAGTGTGCCAAGTTTCATGCTCCTCACTAGGTTTTCACGGTCTCTCTGCCTGCTATGTGCGGGATACAGCGTGAAGCTAAAGAAATCTAGATTTTCTCATGTAATATCTAGTCAATATTAGTTTAGCTGTCATACAGTAGAGATACAGTAGCAGGAACATATTGTGAGCAAATATTATGTATTTAAACTGCGCAAGCGCACGTCTACTTTAAAAACTAAAGTAAATATTAATATTTTGCTATATTATAAGTGGTTACTTATAAACATATATGACGTTATGATGTGGGTTTTTCTATAGATATGTATGTATGGTGATGAGAATATAATGCGGTGTTGAGTTCCGCCATTCAATGTCTCAAGTTTGAGAGTTCCGCCCCTCAACACGCAATGCCTCAATTCGGCGGAAAGTGGGGAACGGAATTGTTGAAAGAGAATGGAGTGTCTTCACACTAGGTTCTCTGGTTCCCTCTGCCTACCCTGCTATATGCGGGACAAAGCGTGTAGTTAAAAAAAAAAATTGGAGAGGAAAGTGGGGTACTGAGTGTCTATGATTGACTCTAGATCATATTAGCGGCTTTGCGGAGATATTCTTAAAAAATATTACCAACCAATGACAAGGGGTGAAAGTTTTTGAAAAGGTAAACCGGTTTTGGTGTAGCCGGTATATATTTAGGAAAGCCGGTATATTTAAGGAAGCCTGTATAGGATGTAATACTTTTAATAATTTCAATATCGAATTTTCTTGACGACCTTATTTTTTAGGTAGTTTTAGATATCAGAGCTTGTTTTTTTTTGCAATTTTATATCCAAAATTTTTTTGGCGACCTTTTTTTTGACCTTGTTTCTTGCAAAATCAATTCCAAATTTTATCACATATTTTATTGTTATTTACAGAAGGTAAGCCGGCGGTAACCGTGATATATGGCCGCCACTGTTACCTACACTATATATTTAAGCAATAGCAGTGTCTTAATAATAGGGTTCTCTGACTACTGCTATACGGAAAAAATAAAAAAATATATATAATTTTTTGTTGTCTCAAAGGGGCCTCTACGTATTGGACCTGTGTCCCCACGCAAGCCTTCCAAAAGACCGGGTTCCTTTGAACCCGAGAAACTGTAACGAGATACATAAAAATAATAAATAAATAACATTTTTTTTTAACTTCACGCTGTATCCCGCATATAGCAGGGTAGGCAGAGGGAACCAGAGAACCTAGTGTTAAGACACTCCATTCTCTTTCAACATTTCCGTTCCCCACTTTCCGCCAAATTGAGGCATTGCGTGTTGAGTGGCGGAACTCAACGCCTCGCTTTGCCTTGTTACCAAACCCTAGAAATGAAAATACTAAATTTAATAAATAAATAATAATAAAAACAATAATGTAATGTAATTTTTTTTTTGATTTTTTTAATATATAAATGACGTGTGTAAGCATTCATTGACTGGTCCTCTATTCATATAAATAACAATGCTAACTATTTCATCTGTCTGGCAGTACGCCGATCCAATAATACCGTTGTACGTACAAAATGCATACACCTGCCGCTTAGCCACTTGCCAGATAAATTAAACGGAACGGCTAGTTTATGTTATAATATAGATTTTTTTTTAGCTTCACGCTGTATCCCGCATATAGCAGGGTAGGCAGAGGGAACCTGATAACTGACGTGTTAAGACATTCCGTTCCCTACTGTCCGCTGATTTCAAGCCTTGCGTGCTGAGTGGCGGATCTCAACGCCGCGTTTTGCCTTGTTACCAAACCCAGTACAGTAACACCCCGCTTTACGCAACCCCGTTATGCGCGGTTTCACTATAACGCGAAATTTATATTTAGCGTTTTATGTTCAGCGGGAATACAAAATGCTCTTTCAAAAATTTATTTAGGTTTGAATATATTGCAGGGTATATATGTAGGTAATAATGATGACCGTGTGTCAAACAATTAAAAACAGTGTTCAGTGCAGAGCATCTTGGTGGTAGGAGGTTCGTCCTCCGTCTGGCTCGCGACCACTATCATGTCAAAGACGAACCGCCAAATATCTTATGATGTGTTCCGGTTCGTTGGCATGTAAGCCAGGTTTTCCCCTTTCCCACCCATCCTTTCCCCAAAATGTGGTGGTTCCGATAGCGGACTACTACATTGTCCTCCCCTTCTATCTGTGTCCTCTTTGGTCGGCAACGCATCTACAACATCTCTGGTGTTGAAGATGTTCATGGGCAAAGGTAACCACTTACCGTCAGGTGGTCCTTCTGCTCGTTTGCCATCCGTTATCCCTAAAAAAAAAAAAAAAAAGTGCAGTGCAGTTACCCAAAAGACAATCAATTTGTTTTTTGACTATGTTTAATCCTAAATCTCGATATACGCGAATTTCAATTAACGAGATATTTTTCGGAACGTGTCCCTCGTGTAAAGCGAGGTGTTACTGTATATAATATACTTATGTACCTAACATTAGGTCTTTTTATGAGGAGAGTAGAAAACGGAGTGTTTTAACACCAGATTCTTCTTCCAAAGCCTTAAAACAGGAAAAGGTCCGCAATATTATAGTATTTTTTTATCGTTGCGAAACTTGAAGCGAAAGAGAGTTCCCTAGTTTTAATATATCGCACCTTAATAATTATAGTGACCTATTTAAAAAATATCAATTTTTGTGAAACGTCAATAATGATAACAACGACAGGTTGTGGGTTCGATTCCCACTAAAGGAAATTGAATTTTTCATTTCCTGGGTTTGGTACCAAGGCAAAGTGCGGCTTTGAGTTCCGCCACTCAGCTCGCAATGCCTTAATTCAGCGGAAAATGAGCCACGGAGTGTCTTAACACTAGGTTCCCTCTGCCTACCCTGCTATATGCGGGATACAGCGTGAAGCTATGTATGTATATATGTCAATATAGATTTGTACATTTAAGTTATTTGAAAAGAATTATTTCTTTTTTAAATTATATTTTAATTTATATTGTTGTTTTAATGAAAGTAGATAAAGATCGTTGTCTTAAGTCGTTTCGTGGCAAAAAATCAAAATCATGATTTTTTTGATTATATGTCTATTTTTTTTTTTAACTTCACGCTGTATCCCGCATATAGCAGGGTAGGCAGAGAGAACCAGAGAACCTAGTGTTAAGACACTCCATTCTCTTTCAACAATTCCGTTCCCCACTATATAATAAATCTATTCTATAATTATAAAGGTAAATATGGTCACTTATAAGTTTTTTTTTTTTTCAGGACAAAATGGTGGCGAGACCTCGATCGCCGTGCGACGCGCTGCTTCCGCAGTTCTACGCCGGGAGGAGCATCTTCATTACTGGAGCTACTGGTTTTATGGGCAAAGTAAGTCTTGGAAGACCTTGTCGCTTTTTCTCCTAATTCTATTTATAATAGACATGGGCATATCGTTTTTAGCTGTAACGGTTACATATCGGATATGAAGTTTTCATATCCGATATCAAATCCGTTTTCAGATATCGAGTTTGCATTTCGATAGTTTTCGTTACGATTTAATTTTCATATCCCATCGTCGAGTTGTCGTTACGTTTTGTATGTAGATATTTGATATCGAATATGATCATTTAGATATCGAAATGATATGATATGAGTCAAAACCGAGAAGGAGTGCAGATAGCATTCTGCACTCCTCGGTTTTTAAATTTTAAAAAAGATATTATCATTTTGCACTCCTTCGCTATATAAACTATAGGTGTGCCAAGTTACATGCTCCTACATCCACGTAATTTTCGTAATAAGGGTTACAAAGTTTTTGCTTCAAGTATTTATATATAGATTATTAATGATTTTCTATTTCATACAAAATATAAGGTCATACTAAAATAAAGTATTTTGACATTTTTTAAGGTAACTCATTAATTATCATTTGTCATTGTAATTAATGACATCGTTAATGACAGGTAGTTGCTGGGAGAGGTCATTAGAAGGTCGCTAAGTAGCTACTAGGTTATAGGTTGAAATTATTTTTATTTTGAGTTTGTTTGCGGGTAGGGATCTTTACAATTTGTCGCCTGTCGTGGCGCAGAAACACAGGCGTGCAACTGTAATTGCGACAGGTTTTAGGTTCGATTCCCACTCCAGGAAATGACCATTTTAAATAATTTAAATAATATTTAGTATTTTCATTTCATGAGTTTGGTAACAAGGCAAAGCGCGGCGTTGAGTTCCACCACTCAACACGCAATGCCTCAATCCGGCGGAAAGTGGGGAACGGAAATGTTCAAAGAGAACGGAGTGTCTTTACGCTAGGTTTCCAATTTAACTGTATTTCTTAAGTGTATTACCCCATAACTCTTTACTGGGTGGACCGATTTTGATGATTCTTTTTTTATATGATAGCTAGTGATTCTGATATGGTCCCATTTAAATATAGTTAAGATCTGACGAGTAGTTTTTAAGTTATTCGTAATAAATTTTTTATGCAACGTATAATTTATATTATTCTGTTTTTTAACTAAGCTAAGAATCGATACATAATTATTTATACCTAAGTAGTTCTTAAGAGAATCCAAAATATGTAGATTTTGCCTGTCGTGCCGCAGAGTCACAAGCGTGCGACTGTAAACGCGACCGGTTGTGGGTTCGATTCCCACTCCAGGAAATGGAATTTTTCATTTTCCTGGGTAACAAGGCAAAGCGCGGCGTTGAGTTCCGCCCCTCAGCACGCAATGCCTCAATCTGGTGGAAAGTGGGGAACGGATTTGTTGAAAGAGAACGGAGTGTCTTAACACTAGGTTATCAGATTCCCTCTACCTACCCTGCTATATACGGGATACGGCGTGAAGTTAAAAAAAAAGAAAAAAAAATATTCCTCAATTAACGACATTTATTTATATTTGACAGGTATTGATCGAGCGTCTGCTCTCTACGTGTCCTGATGTAGGACGTCTTCACTGTCTATTGCGACACAAGAAGGGCGAGGCGCCTGAGAAGCGGTTGCTAGCGTTGAAAAATTCACAGGTTTGCATATTTATACTATCCAGGACCTCGAATTCGAATCCTGGACTTCTCTCCATGGCATATAAGATCTTATAACTTCAAACACCTGTCGTGGCGCAGAGGTACAAGCGTGCGACTGTAAACAAGATAGGTTGTGGGTTAGATTCCCACTCCAGGATATGAAAATATTAATTAATATTTTCATATGTCGCGTTAACAACGCGTTACCTAGCAACGTATATGTCACTTTATATAAACATGCATGTCAAACCATGGTCACTACCATGTGTGTAACATTTATTTTGTTAAATTAATATACTTTTTAGTCATTATTATTTTAAAAAGATATTATCATTGTGCACTCCTTCGCTAAAAAAATTATAAGTGTACCAAGTTACATACTCCTCCGTCCGCGTAATTTTCGTAAAAAGGGTTACAAAGTTTTTGTTTCACATATTAATATATAGATAACTTTTCAGGTTTTTGACGTCCTCCGTCAAACCAATCCGTCCCAACTCGATAAGCTATGCACCATCCCCGGAGACGTGTCACAGCCAGGACTGGGCATTACTGGAAGCTACCTGAAGCAGTTGCAGGAGGTATGCTATGCCCATGTTACACTAAATATTTATATATTGTAGTCTATCTTTTTGATAGTTTTAAAGTGTTCATCACACATTTATGAAACGAAAAACATTTTTAGAAAACGTATAAAAATTTGAACGCAGCGGAATTCGAACCCGCGTCTCTTGGAAACCGTCCATGCCGTCCGACCACTAAGCCATGCGTTCTGTATCCAGCTGCGTCGAAATTCTTATACACTTGTAACAGCTTATTTATGTTGTGTCTTATTTATCTCTATTTTTTTTAGCTTCACGCTGTGTCCCGCATATAACAGGGTCGGCAGAGGAAACCTGAGAACCAAGTGTTAAGACACTCCGTTCTGTTCCTCTCTTTCTGCCGGATTCAATAATATTTAGTATTTATATTTCGTCGCTCTGGTAACAAGGTAACATGCGATATTGAGTTCCGCCACTCAGCATGTAATACCTCAATTTGGCGGAAAGTGGGGAACGGAAATGTTAAAAGAACGGAGTGTCTAAATATGAGGTTCTCTGGTTCCCTCTGCCTACCTTGCTAAGTGTGAGATACAGCGTGAAGCTAAAAAAATCTTATCTAGCCTCAGTTGTTACCTCTTATTTTGTCTAACAGGTATCAATAGTGTTCCACTCAGCAGCCACCCTCAAGTTCGACGAGGCGCTCTCCACAGCGGTGGAACAGAATGTGTTGTCTGTCATACGTCTCATGGACTTGTGTGATACTTTACCTAATCTACAGGTAACGAGTTCGAATACTAGCTTTATTAAGCCTGATTTAAATGAATTTTCGAATCAATTTCCGATAAATAATCATGATAATATTTTAATCGCGTATCTTTTAGTATTCGAAAATATATTTTTGATAACCCAACGATACGAACACTTTACAATAGTTCGTGGTCACAGATAAACGTTAAAATTAAAGATCAGCTTGGACGGTTTCCAAGAGGCGCGGGTTCAAGTCCCCGCTGCGTTCAATTTCTTATACGTTTTCGAAAAAGATCACCTTATGTATATCTTAAGTGGGAACGGAAATGTTAAAAGAGAACGGAATATCTTAACACTAGGTTCTCTGGATCTGGTCTGCCTGTTCTTCTATGTGCGGGATACAGCGAGAAGATAAAAAAAAAGTATATCTTATCTTATGTTATCATGATATTTCTAGGCCCTGGTGCATGTATCCACTGCATACAGCAACCCAGAACATAACGTAATAGAAGAGAAGATCTACTCAACTCCAGGGTCTCTTCCTCGTCTGCTGGCGATGGTGGATGCTGTTCCACCAGCATTGCTTGCTGGTATTACTTCGCAGTGAGTTTGAATATATATATTCTTTCTTTTTCAGTTTAACGCTTAAGAGGGTAGTCACAGAAAATTTTGTGTGAAATTTTGAAAATTTTGTGTGTAAAAAGCTTGCCACTGGGTTCTTCACTTTCCGCATGAAACCAAAATATTGCGTGTTGAATGATGACGAAATTAAACGCTGCGCTTAGTCTTAAGATGGAGAGATAAAAATATATATATTTTTGCTTCACACTGTATCCCGCATATAGCAGAGTATGCAAAGTGAACCTGAGAATCTAGTGTTAAGACACTCCATTCTCTTTAACATCTCTGTTCCCCACTTTAAAATAATTTAAATATTTTTCCCCAAAGTGGGAATTGAACCTACATCCAATAGTTTACAGTCAGTTCTCGAGAATTCTTTATTTAAATAGGCTTTTGCTTCTTCAACTGACATAAAAAAGTCAAATCTGAACCGTGAACTGACAATATCAGTCCAACAAGCTGCAACCTGCGGAAAGTCACAAAGAAACTGAACTGCTTTGAATTGCTCTTTTGAAACATAATTTTACAATGAATTCATAACAAACATTAACAAAATGTACAGTTCATAATATAAATTATAAACACCCTTATATAACCCTTAAACCTACACGTTGGGTCGTAAGTCCCAGGCTCTCTCCAAACTCCTCTCTCTGCAACGCTATGGACACCCGCACGGTGAATACATGGTGCGCTAAGGAGTTTCTTCTCTCTAATTAAATTAATTATTTCTCTTTTTCATCCTAACCTATAAAAATACGTGAAGCAAAAACTTTGTACCCCTTTTTACGAAAATTACGCGGACAGAGGAGCATGAAACTTGGTACACTTATCGTTTATATAGCGAAGGAGTGCACAATGATAGTATTTTTTTAAAATAGTACATAAAAAACATATAAAATTAATGAAATAAATGTTACACACACTACCATGGTTTGACATCCATGTTTATATGAAGTGATATATACGTTGCTAGGACGCGTTATTAACGCTCCAAGTTCTAATAATTCCCTCTATCACTTACGAGTATTTCTCTTTTTTTTTAATTCCACAGATACATACAACCCAAGCCGAACACCTATACCTTCACAAAGGCGATGGCAGAGGAAGCTATCAACAGTCGTCCCAACAAGACGTACCCCATCGCCATATTTAGACCTACAATTGGTAATATTGGGTTCAGCTGTTTTCACGCCTTGAGATTATATTCAGATAAATAATATACAATAAATAAAGTAATAAATTTTAAAAAGACTCTCTCTCTCTGACTCAACAATTTGATTTGCGCAACTGAACGCCGTGCTTTGTTTGACCAAAATTTGTACGAAAGTAGGAACCTATGTCAGCTCGTATTTAAAGACATACAACTGCACCATGATAGTAAAAATATACATACATAACTTCACGCCGTATCCCGCATATAGCAGGGTTGGTAGAGAGAACCTAGTGTTAAGACACTCCGTTCCTCACTTAACGTTCCCAATTTAACTTAATAAAAAGATAATATATTTAAATCCCATAGTGGTATCTTCACTTCGCAACCCATGTCCTGGCTGGATTGAAAACCTGAATGGACCCAGTGGAGTGGTGGCTGCCGCTGGTAAAGGTCTACTCCACGTGTTCCGGAGGAAGCCAAATGCAAGAGCTGATCTGCTGCCAGTAGACATGGCCATTGACACTATGATGGCTGTCGCTTGGGAGACTGCTGTGGACAAGTATGGTTCTTTATCCTTTACGTTTTATCCTGTATAGCAGCGTAGACAATCATGATACAGGGAATCGAAAACAAGAAATCGCGTATACTTTCAGACACTTTTTTTTTTAACTTCACGCTGTAACCCGCACATAGCAGGGTAGGCAGAGGGAACTAGAGAACCTAGTGTTAAGACATTTCATT
This sequence comes from Philaethria dido, assembly GCA_033558755.1. Classification (NCBI taxonomy): domain Eukaryota; kingdom Metazoa; phylum Arthropoda; class Insecta; order Lepidoptera; family Nymphalidae; genus Philaethria; species Philaethria dido. Next base: position 88,304 of record JAKGSA010000988.1, on the reverse strand, counting down.
CTCTTTCAACAATTTCCTTCCCCACTTTCCGCCGAATTGAGGCATTGCGTGTTGAGTGGCGGAACTCAACGCCGCGCTTTGCCTTGTTACCAAACCCAAGAAATGAAAATACTAAATTTTACTTTTCCTGCAGTGGGAATCGATTTACAGTCGCACGCTTGTGCCTCTGCGCCACGACAGGCGACTGTCAGACACTGTCCTATCAAATAGTTTATCACCGTGTCATTAAAGTCAATGCCTCACACCTGAGAAGAATCAGCTCAAGAAACTCAGCGAAACTCATTTTTTTCTAATCAACAATTTACAAAAATAACTATTATTTTATTATGCTAAATGTTGGAAATGAATAAATAAATAAATAAATAAAAATAAAAATGCTTTTGAAATACACTGGAACGAACATTTCATTCCCAAATCGTGTTATCATTTATAAATTCTCTTCTCTCTCTTCTTGACTCATCTCCTATTCCTTTCTCTATTCTGCTTTCAGGATCCCAGAAGTTAGGGTATACAACTGCAGTACATTTGAGAACCCAACCACGTGGCTGCAATTTGAGGAATCACTGAAGAAGTATCTTCCACAAAATCCCTTAGATGGCTGTTTATGGTACCCGAGTGGTTTTGGAGTTGAGGCCAGGTGAGAACCGTTATCTTCATAATTATTACAATTTCTTTTGGCAGAAAACTGAACCCCGCTCTGGTAGGTCGTAGCGCGGCGTTGAGTTACGCTACTTAAAATGCACATATCGAATTCGGGCGAAAAGCGGCGAACGAAATGTCTCTAATCGAAGTTATTTTTTACTTAACTTCACTACTACCCCGCATAGTAGGGTAGTTATAAAGAGTTGAGTAAGTTAAGACAATCCAATCTCCACTTTCTGCCGAATTCGAGATATTGGGTATTGAGTGACGGCTCTCAACGCCGCGCTTTGTCTCACTAGAGTAATGAAATTAATTTAAATATGATTGCTCCAAGTGCAAATCGAATCCACGACCAAGGGCGTTTACAGTCAGACCTCTAATTCTATATTTATTGGCTATAATTAAAATAATTATTTCAGATACGCATACAAAATACTGGAGTTCCTGCTCCAGACTATTCCATTGCATGCTGCAGAATACGTAATCAGAACACTTGGATTCAAAATGAAGTAAGTAACTATAGATACTTATCGTTCGCCTGTCATGACGCAGAGGCACAAGCGTGCGACTGTAAACGCGACAGGTTGTGGGTTCGATTCCCACTCCAGGAAATGGAATTTTTCATTTCCTGGGCTTAGTAAGAAGGCAGAGAGTGGCGTTGAGTTCCGCCACTCAGCACGCTATGCCTCAACTCGGCGGAAAGTGGGTAACGGAGTGTCTTAACACTAGGATCCCTCTGCCTACCCTGCTATTTCGCCTTGCTACTTCGAATAATGGCAAAATTAAATGTCTCCCCTGTAAAATAGTGTTTTTGCACCATTATACATAGGATACATCTATGGTATCCAGTACATAGTAGTAAAATGACTTAAAAAATTGATTTTTTGAACTTATGCAATAAAAATGTAATTCTATTTACCATAATAAAAAATAACACTAGTGTCCCGTTGACGCGTTAACAACGCGTTGTGTTTATAATATATATGTCACTTTATATAAACATGGATGTCTTGCATGGTAGTGTGTGTAATATTTATTTTATGACTTTAATATACTTTTTTATGCATTATTTTTTAAAAAATATAAGCGTTCTGCACTCCTTTTTCTATATGAACTATAAGTATTACTTAAGTTTAATGCTCCTCCGTCCCGCGTAATTTTCGTTTTTTCGTAGAGAAGGGTCCAAAGTTTTTTTACTTCACGTATTTATATATGGGTAAGCTTATTGTTGTTATTTCTAGGATAGACGCCTCATAACAGATGAAGATGCGGCGCAATGAACGACGTGCTCGCCTTCTTCGCTTTACGCGAATGGCAATTCAAGACTGACAACGTAGCTGAAACTCCGCGCGCCAGTTGACTCCAGTGACAGCGCTATATACAACCTGGATCAAAGAGCATAAGAGTAAGTCAAATATTAATTACTAATAAAATATTAGGATTTTCATTTTTCTGGGTTTGGTAACAAGGCAAAGCGCGGCGTTGAGTTCCTTCACTCAGCCACGCAATGCCTCAATTCGGCGGAAGGTAAGAACAGAATTGTTGAAAGTGAAGATGGAGTGTCTTCAACACTAGGATTTCAGGTTCCTCTGCTACCTGCTATATGCGGGATACAGAGTGAAGTTAAAAAAAATTGTTAGAATTAAAAATATATATATTATGATTACAGCTGGGAAGAGCATTTCCTACATTTCATAAAGGCACCAGAAAATATCTACTAAAGGAAAAAGACCAAGACATTATAGAAGCTAAAAACACACAAAAGATTTTAAAGTTATTTATTTATACATATATAAAATGTTTGCTGCGTTACTGGGTGACTAACAGACGTACAGGCAAACTACTGCACATAGATACACGCATGTGGCGTGTAGGCACGCAGGGGAGTGTGGGGGGGATTACTGAGAGAGGAGAACGAGAAACTACTGCACATAGAAACATGACATGTGGCATGTAGGGACGCGAGAGTGTAGGGAGTGTTGAGAGAGGAGAACGAAACTGCACATAGACACACATGACATGTGGCGTGTAGGCACTTGGGGAGTGTAAGGGAGTGTTGAGGAGGAGAACGAGAAACTACTGCACATAGACACGCATGACGCATGTGGCGTGTAGGCACGCGGGGAGTGTAGGGGAGTGCTGAGAGAGAACGAAAATTATTGCACATAGAAGCATGACGCGCCAATGGCATGTAGGGACGCCCGGGAGTGTAGGAGAGTACTGAGAAGAGGAGAACGAAAACTACTGCACATAGAAACATGACATGTGGCGTGTGGACGCAAGGGAGTGTAGGGGAACTGAGGAGAGAACGAGAAACTACTGCACATAGAAACATGACATGCGTGTAGACAATTTATGTTTTTAAATATATTTCTTTCTTTAGTGTGTGAGAACAAATTTTAAAATAACCCCCAGCTTTCGAATGGCAAAAACCGCATCGAAATCAGTCCATCTAAGACATTAGTCACTCAACACGTGAGTGGCAAAACTAACACCGTGCTTGGAACTCATTAGAGCGGAGAAATGAAAATATTTTAAATATAACAATTCCCCCTCACGTGTGTATGAACCACAACCAATACGACAATACCAGCGTGAAGATAAAAAAAATGATGTAGTTCACCCAGTAGCATTAAGAAACTCCTCCGTTTTAGAAGTTGGTTAATATTGTGATAATTATGAAATGAAGGCTTGCTATGCTAGCTTTTTTCAACTAGACTTACAAAAAATATTGTAAACAAGTGCTTTTCAATTTGATACAGATAACGCCCTAGAATGTTGTCATGATAATTTTAAAAATATGTGCTTCACGCTGTATCCCACACAAAACAGGGTTGTTATGTGCGGGATACAGCGTGAAGCTGAAAACATTATTAAAAAGCATTTTTTCTTTTTCAGAATGTATATTTTACACAAAAGTGTAATATTCTTCTTGATGGTTCTTCTCTTCAGGCTTGTCATACAGAACAAATCAATTCGCGACATTGTTTACGGTACTTTGAAACTATTGCTGTCTCTTTTATTCGCAGTGTACAGTCGAATGGTTGATGTCATATGAAAGAGATAGATAGTTTACTATATGAGTTTGTAAGACTTTTGTATAGTTATAGAAAGAAGCGGGAATTTTTTTTTTGGAAATGACTATGACACTTGTTTAAACTGCCATATGTATGTGTGATTTATTTTTTTATCTATATTTTCTATATATAGATAAAAAAGGTGTTTTTATGTATGAAATATGTAAATCCGAATAATTTTGATCTTATTTCTAATTTTTAAATTACACAATTAGTTTTGATTATTTCAAATTATTTTTTTTGAATTGTACTATTTTCTTTATATTTGACGTATTACGCTCGGGACCATTTTGTGTTAAATTAGACATAAGAAATATAACTAAGACTACTCTTTTGGCAACATATAAAAGTATGCCGTAATAAATATTCAAGAATATAAATTATTTATAGAATACTATAAGGTAGCAATAAATATTTACCAGTTTTTGTTAGCTTCACGCTTTATCCCGCATAACACGGTAGTCAGAGATAACCTAGAGTCAAGACACTTCGTTCTCCACTTTCTACGGAACTCAACGCTGCACTATCACAGCGGAGCAATGAATAGGTTCTCTTTGACTACCCTTCTATATGGAGCAAAAGCGTGCAGCTAAAAAAGAAATGTATATTTTTATTACAAGTGTCAATTTAATCGTGTTTTTTTTATGTCATATTAAATAACTATAAGAAATGACAAAAAATCAAGATTTTTTATATATGCTTTTGAATAATAATGTAAAATAAAAGAAATTGCAAATAAAATAATCGATATTTTCTAAAACATCGATTATCGTTGATTTTATATACTTAGTTAATAACAAATGCTCAATTATTACTAATAAGGTCAAACAGAAAAAAGTATTTATTACATAAATACTATTATAAAGGAAAATTAATTGAAAATAATAACTAATTATTTAAATTGTACTAATAAGTACTTACCTTATTGATTTTAATGTACAGAAAATTCTAGAATTTTTTTTTCACTAAACAAAAATTTATAATAATTTTAATAAAAAAATTAAAACTGTACCAGGCGTGTATAGGTATATAAGTCTTTTTGCATATACATTTTTTTTATTTATTTATAGGCCTAAGAATTGGTACCTATCATGTAAATAGGTTACTACATAAAAAAACTAAGCAGAATAAAATATTTTCAAGTAAAGAAGTTTTTGTGTTAAAAGCTAAATAATAAATAACCTAAAAAAAATCAATTTTTAACTTATCAACTTATTAACGCCTGATACGGATATATGTTTTATTGTTTAATTTATTTAATCTGTGGTATAGAAATGCATTGTAATGTTTTTTTTTTTTTTAAGTATTAAAAGGAAATTTTAAATATACTTTCTTAGATTCACTCACACTGTATCCCGCATTTAGCAGGGTAGGCAGAGGGAACCTAGTGTTATGACACTCCGTTCCCCATTTTCCGCCTAATTGCGTTTGGCATTGCGTGCCGGCGGAACTCAACGCCGCGTTTTGCCTTGTTACCAAACCCAGGAAATGAAAATTTCCATTTCCTGAAATAAGAATCGAACCGACAACCTGTCGCGTTTACAGTCGCACGCTTGTGCCTCTGCGCCACGAACGCATTATGATTAATGATTTTAACATTATTTTTATGATATTTGGAATTCCAATAGTAATTTAAATAATATAAAACCTAAATACGGTTTGAAAGTAAAAACCGCGGTAATGGTGATATTTATTCTAAGTATATATGTTGTAAATATTTTATGGTGCATATTAAAGAAAGCTTTAATAAACTTTTATAATTGAAATAGCTTTTGTTATTTAGCCCTTCCTTTCCTTTTCATATGAGGTCCTGTTTACGCGTTGCCTTAGCAACGGATAAGTCATTTTATACAAAAGTGCATGTCAAAACAATATTTTTTTTAAGTCTAGAGTATTTCTGGTTACTCTGCTATGCGGAAAAAGCGTGTAGCTATAAAAATGGTAAAACTGATAAAAAACTTTTATCTGTCACTAACTGCTTAGGGATGAGCAATATTTTGAATCGATATTGCACGTCAATATTGACAGTAATAACGTTAGTTTTGACGTCCAAATAATACGTTCGAAGCGCTATAATTAAAGAATTGAACTAAACTAAACTTTATTTTGAGAGGATGAGTTCAGTTCAGTTTCAGTCACTTATAACGCTACGAACGTGCAAATTGAGCATAAACCGCCAATATCGTTGTATGGAGAACACGAAGGAGGAATGATAGGTAAAAAAGAGATTAAGCTAAACTATCATTATAGGATATTTATTACTCTAAATATGTTACAAAATAATAAAACTGTTTCATAAAGTAAGCCAACGGGCACTCAAATTCAAATTGAAGAAGAGTTATCCCACAAACATATACAATAATTCTCGAGTGGCAGCCGTCGCAGTCCAGGGATCTTATAGTTACGAAGTAAAACAAACGCATGTCATCGTGGCGCAGTGGAACAGTAGCTGACTGTAACCTCAATAATTGTGAATTCAATTCCTATTTTAAGGAATAATAATATTTAGATTATTTTTGTTTTTCCACTCTACTACGACAAAGTGCGCTAAGTTCTGTTAAGCAATGTACTTCGAGCGAAAAACAGAGAACTAAGTATCTTCTCTAGGATTGCCCTACTATACGGAATGAAGCATGAGGCTAAAAAAGATCTACTCACGTTTATGGATCCATATATTTCAACACCACTTTTATATAAACAAATGTACATGTAATGGAAAACATAGGACGATTATGTACACCTGTACACCATAAACGTATGGATAAGACGAACAACAATTACGATAAACTAAGATTACAACAATGAATATTAAAATACGATGACGATAGAAATTTTACATTTAAATCAGCCAGCTCAAGAGACATGGTTAAGAAATTTAACACCCTAGATATCAAGAAAACATTAGATTTATGGGGTATTTCCGTAAAGCTGATTAGCTATATAATAGACGCTGTTGCTCCTAACCTTCTCAGATACATTTAGCAATTACATAGAGTATAGTGTTTCCTAACCAGATGAAATTTAGTAAAGTCATACCGATATTGAAATCAGGTTCCACAAGATCCTAATAACTTTCGATCAGTTTCTGTACAACCCTCTTCCAGTAAAACAAATTGTAATTATGTATAATAGTTTCCTACATTTATCGTATATTTATAAAAATAATCCCCTTTTATTTTGATATCTCGATTTGACAAGTATAACATTTAAAACTATCGAATCAAAACACACATCACTATAACTGTCAAAATTTGAAACTTCGGAAAATTCTCAAATCGCACCAAACTTTATCGCGATAGGATGTTTATTAGTTTAAATATTTAATTTAAAACTCAAAAATGTTTAACAAAGTGTTCCAAAGAGCTCTAAAATTTAGATTAAAGAAGAGTTATCCCACAAATATATACGATATATCCCGAGGTGCAGCAGTCGCTGTAAGGAGACCGTATAGCAACGAAGTGAAACAAGCTCAAAACGCAAAAAACACAGGAAATACGATATTCGACAAAATAATATCGAAGGAAATAAAAGCGGATATAATATATGAAGATGAATTATGTTTAGCCTTCAATGATATATCTCCACAGGCGCCGGTACACTTTCTGGTTATACCGAAGAGAAGGATTAATAGATTGCAGGATAGTGAAGCCGGGGATAAAGAGGTTAGTCTATATATAAAATTGTGTTACTTAATGACAATGTACAGAACATAGCATATAGAAACATGGGACTTGGGAAATGTAGGCAAGTGCTATGAGAGGATTTCTCATAATTCCTATGAATATGGCGGCTTAGGTTAGATAGCCCATGAAATATTAAAACAGAACATAGTGTCTTAACCCTTTCGCTACCAGCGTCACATATATGTGATGACCCAATTTTCTTACCAGAGCCCGACGTCACAAATAAGTGATGGGCATTACCAGTTTATGACAATAGTTAGTCCCAAATCGTACCATACATAGATGGGTTATGTTATAAAACAATAAAATAGATACAGGATGTTAGTGGTCTGGTAAAATTGCTAATCTCACTTAGTTAGAACATTATAAACACATTCCACAAAAATTAATGACAATTGATATAATATTAAAAATAATATAACAATAAGCCCAGACGAAGCTGTGGTGGCGATTTCCATCTCCCTGAGGCCCCATGCAGTGCTACAACACTTGGTCTCATACAGAACGTCTCCCGGCCTACCTTGTTATGCAAGTGGATACAGCTCGGCCATCCCATGAAGCAAGTTTGAGTATTAGTAATATTTCATATAAGAAAAATGAGCTTTTTTAACTATTATCTCTTGCTTTTAAACATTTCGGTACAGCATAAGCTGGAAAACAAAGTAATTGCCTCTTGAGTTCCATCTAGTCTAACACGCCTCGTCACAAAACATTATTATAATATTCCTCTTTATATATTGCATTATAATAATAATTTTGTAGAAAATACTGTTAATGCCCATCTCTTTGTCAAAAATAAATTACTGTGAGTAAAACTATTTCATGATGTTAAAATCTTTTCCATTGTAAACAATTGCTTCTTTGTGGATTTTAATCCATTCAAGGAAATTATACATACACATGCATAGTTTCTCTTCACGAACCCCGCATGGTAGCAGTGGTAGGTGAGGGAAACCCAGTGTTGAGACACCTGTACCCCACTTTCTCGCTGTATTGAAATTATTTATGTTTAAATTATTCATTTCGATGTTCTGGTTATTTGAAATCCCCAATCACGCGCGCAATGTCTCAACTGATGGTAGAATGTGGAGAATATAAAAGCTTCAACTCTAATCAAAGCGTGGAAATTGGAGCCTAGACATACATACATACATAGCTTCACGCTGTATCAACGCGCATATAGCAGGTAGACAGAGGAACCGATGTGTTAAGACATCTCGCTTCCTCACTTTCCGCCGAATTGGGAGGCATTGCGTGCTGAGTGGCCAGTCACCCGTAACCAGTTCAGTGCGTCAACTCCAGGAAATGAAAAGCTCCATCCCCGGAAAGCTGGGAACAAACTGGCGAAGTTGAAATAGAGAAACAATCAGGGCTTAAACCATACGTAGAAAATTTTAAAATTACTTTTCAAATTAAGATAATGATGAAAGAATGTCATAGTTGTATTTAAAATATAGCTATTATCTCAACACCTAATCAAAAACGCCGTAAACAAAAAGATACTCCATTCCTACTTATTAAATACTATTATCGTAGAACTAAATGAAAAGCTCCAACTATGTATATTTATCAACTGCATTCCTAAACACCTTGTCATACAAAAACATGCACAGCTTGTTATCGCTTCAAATGATTATTTCTAATATTAGCCAGAATTAAACCAACAATTCTTTCCTCTATTTTTTGTAGAAACTTTATGAAACCCAGGATATAGGAGTGTCGGGGAGTGCTCTTTTAGCTACCTCCCACACCCCCAAAGCCAAGTTAGGTGAAGACACAAAAACATGTGTCTGTATAGTGACAGGTTGTGGTCTGATTCCCCCCACCCGTGAAATGGAATTTTTCATTTGGGCCTAAGTAACAAGGGCGAAGCGAGGTGCGTTGAGTTCCGCCACTAGCACGCAATGCCTCAATTCGGCAGAAAGTGGGGAACGAAAGTAAGTTCCTAAAACTTCTAGCCCTTCTGCTTACCCCAAGTTATATGCGTGGGACAGATGAAAGTGAAGCTAGCAAAAATGGCGTCACGAATTGAAATATTAAATATTTATAAAAAAATATATTTAATAATGTCATTTTCTCCTTCTGGTAACAAGTCAAAGCGCGGCGTTGAGTTCCGCAATACGGCGACGTGGCGAAAGGAAATGTGCTAACAGAAACGGAGTGTCTTAACACGTCCGGTTCTCTAGTTCCCTCTGCCTACCCTGCTATGTGCGTGATACAGCGTGAAGCTATAAAAAATATTAAAAAATTCTATGTTCCTTCTATTCTAGCTCTTAGGTCATCTCATGCTAGTAGCTCGTTCTTTGGGGTCCGCTCGGGCCCCACAAGGATGGCGCCTTGTCATCAACAATGGGGTCCATGGTGCCCAGAGCGTCTACCACCTGCATCTCCATGTCCTGGGAGGTCGCCAGATGAAGTGGCCACCAGGTTAGAGGTCAGTTAAGTATTGAAATTGCTTTAGGGCTTGCATCGGTGGGGAAGGGGTTCGAATACACTGGATTACTTGGTTTTTTTTTATTAAATTAATTGTAGTTTCTGGCTGATTGTAAATAGATAAATAAAAATATTTAATAAAAAATATTATACAGTCACTCGTGTACTTAAAAAAAGGTTTTTTTTTATTATATGGTATACTATGAAGGTATATAAATTCAAATTAATTAATTCATTAAATAAATTCAAATTGGTTTATGCGATAACTTTTTGGTTATTATTTTTCTTTATTATTAATAACTATATTGTCACTTATATTGTCATCTTAGTACAAGAGATACAAGAAAAGGTTGTAGGTTTGAATCCTATTTGAATAAATGTTCTAATATAAAATTATAATTCATCCCAAATGGAAATGTTAAGAGAGAATGGAGTGTCTTAACACTAGGTTCTCTGGTTTCCCTCTGCCTACCCTGCTATATGCGGGATACAGCGTGAAGCTATAAAAAATAAAGTTCAAAAGTTATACATGTGTGTGTTAATTTCATTTGTCATATTCTTTTCTGTTTTTTTTTAAATTTTTTTTTAATTGTTTGAACCACTTTTTTTTGTGTAGTTTGATTCTTTGCTATATTATTTTTTTATTATAATATAGTTTAAGTTATTAGAAATAAATAATAATTGTAAATTTTTTATTTATTTTTTTAGAATAAATATTGAAATTTTCAAAATGTATGCCTTTATGACAAAATCATTGTATAAAAGCTAATGTTTAAAAAAAAATAATTCAAAAAGTGTGCCAATAAAAATAATTTAGGCACTTGCTATATAATTATTAGAATTCTTTTTCCATATGTGTTTTAAAAACTCGATAATGTGTCATAAACTAGCCATAAAAATATTTTAATGATAATAATTATAACCTATATATTATATATAAAATATGGCATTCTTGTCTCTTGTCGTAATATTCATACAATTGAACGTAAACTCGTTAATGAACATAAAGTCATAAAAAGCCATTAAATGATTGTATCATAAATAATAATTTTCTATATAATAACTGCATAACAGAATTTCGGCATTCTTGTTATATAATAATACTAATTATTAATAATTACTAATATTTTATTCATACAATTGAATGTAAACCCATTAATTTGTCATAAAAAGCCATAAAAATGACGTAAAAATGATGTCATTAATAATAATCATGTTGTTATATTATATGATGATAATTTTTTTTATTTCAAAATATCGTAATTATTAATAGAATTTGTGCAATAAAAAGCCAAATTAGTTTTAAGCCTTTTTTTTTAATATAATGCCAAAGTTTGTTCGAGTCAGTATGGTTTACTGATGTCAGTCAGTCAGCAAATTCACCTTAATCTTTCTACTAGTGTCTCTTAACACATTCACGACCGCTGACGTGTATTCACGTCATTTAAAATTCTATTTGTCAATTGGCGCTGACGTGAAATTAAAATTACAGTCATATTGGGAACCTCCTTCCTTTTGAAGTCGGTTAATGTATGAAAATTGAACGTAGCGGGACTCGAACTTACGCCCTCTTGGAAGAGAGATGCTAACAAATTTAAAATTTAAAAAAGCTTATTACCATTTATACCTTAAATTTTAGAATAAATATACAATTAATTAAACATGTTATTATGGCGCAAAGGCACAGGCGGGCGACTGTAAACGCATCAGGTTGTGGGTTCGATTCCCACTCCAGGAAATGTAAAAATTTAGTATTGTCATTTCCTGGGTTTGGTAACAAGGCAAAGTGCGGCGTTGAATTCCGCCACTCAGCACGCAGTGCCGCATTTCGGCGGAAAGTGGGGAACGGAGTGTCTTAACACATCGGGTCTCAGGTTCCTTCTGCCTACTCCATTATGTGCGGGATACAGCGTGAAGCTAAAAAAAAATAGTAACAAGTGTATAAGAGTGTCGACGTAGTGAGATAACAACGTATGGTTTAGTGGTTAGCGCTTGGACGTGATTCAAGAGGTGCGAGTTCGAAGCCTGCTATGTTTTTAAGTGAAAATCTGATTTTGAATCTCAGACAGTTAACGATTTTTCTAGTTATTTATTATTCTAGTCATTTGTTTCTTTTTTGTAAATTTTTTGCCAAAATTAATCGCAGTTTTGTACAGTAGCCGTACTGCACTCCTCAAACTGGCATCTAGGTTATTTTTTTTTAATATTGTGTGTACTAAGAGGCGTGAATATGTTGGTAAATCGAAAAGACATACTTTTAAAGACATTTTTAACATGTGTGTGTGTTGCATTTTTTTAAATTTAGTTATATTTCCTTTTTTACAAGTTTCCTCACTCTGGTAACAAGTAAGCGCGGCGTTGGGTTCCGCCACTAAGCACTTTTGGTACTCAATCCGGCGGGTTTGGAACGGAAGCTGTTAATAGAACGAATTAATGCCAACACTAAGGGTTATGAGTTCCTCACCACTTTCCACCTAAAAAAATGGTATATACATACATGCTTCCTTTGAAAATGTCCGCATATATAGCGGTATGCGGGATACAGCGTGAAAAAAAATAAAAAAACATAAGTCGACTTATCAACCCTATTCACGAATGAAATTTTTATTATAGATATTTTTTGTAGTCGTTTTAAAAGTAGTACCTAGTGGGTAGTGGGTTGTGTTCCGGCGTGAAGAAGCTCATTTGTGTTTTAAAGTAAAATGGTGTATTGAGCTCGCGTCTTTGTTTCTGTTTGGAATTTAATTTCATGAGTAGGATTTACTGTAACCAAAGTTTTGTTTAATAAATTTATTTATTTTTGATAAAATGAGTTTTACTTTTTCACCTATGATAGTGTCCCCCGTTGACGCGTTAACAACGCGTTTTCTTAACAATGGTTGCCATATGTCACTTTATATAATCATGGATATAAAACCATGGTAGTTAGTGTGTGTAACATTTATATTGTTAATTTAATATACTTTTATGCCTTTTAAAAATTATATTAACATTCTGCATGCCTTCGCTATATAAAGGAGTATAAGTGTTGCCAGGGATTTTCATGCTCCTCCGTCCGCGTAGTTTTCGTAAGAGTGATGTTGGATGAAGCCAGTGCATGCCCAGATATGTGACAATGAGTGTTTATATAAGAAGTGGAATTAAAAAATAAATCAACACAACTTCACACTTGTATCCGCATATAGCATACCCTACAATATGCGGATGCAGAGAAGACCCAGAAGAACCTAGTGTTAAAGACAAAACTGTTAACTTTCAACACATTTCCGTTTCCCCACCGCCAAATTGAGGCGTTGCGCCGGCATTTACAGGGAGGCGTTGGGTTACCACCACTCAACACTAGCTGTAAAAGTACGAAGAGGTTACAAAAGAAACTATCTACATTGTTATATAAATAATTAATATTTTATCATAAAAGCAAATCGAAATTCCAAATAAAGGCACACTCAAATGTAAAATTATTACGAATAACTAAGGAACTTTGACCAGATCTTAAAATAAATTTAAATGGGGACACATCAGAGAAGCACTAGCTATCATATAAAAAAGTATCATCAAAATTGATTTACGCAATAAATAGATATGCGGTAATACACATAAAAAATGCACTCGAAATTAGAACATTTTTCTTCACGCTGTATCCCGGTTCTCTGAGAACCTGAGAACCATAGTGTTAAGACACTCCGTTTCTCACTTTCTGCCCAATTGAAGCATTGCATGCAAAGTGGCGGAACTCAACGCCGCGCTTTGCCTAGTTACCAAACCCAGGAATTGAAAAATTCTATTTCCTGGAGTGGGAATCGAATTGTGTCTCTACGCTACGACAGGCGTATAAATAAATATATATGTAGATACAATAAAAAACATAGTTTCGTTTAAATTTTTTATTATTAATTCGATTTCTCGTATGAGCCTAAAGGTATAACGATAAGCACGGAGGCGGCGCAGGCGCTGGTGCTGCGTAATAAACGGGGGCGGGGGCAGGTGGGGCATAACAAGGGGGAGGAGCAGGAGGGGCATAACAAGTGGCGGGGGCAGGTGGAGCATAACAAGGGGGAGGAGCAGGAGCCGCATAAGCTATCGGTGCTGGAGCTGGTGCACACGGTGCAGGAGTTGCAGGTAAAACTAAAGGAGTTGCTGGTAAAGTCAGTGGTGCCGCTGGTGCTGGCAAAATTAACGGAGCACATGCTGGTGCTGGCAGACCACATGGCAAACAATCCAGTAGCGGCGCTGCTGCTGCCAACGCTGACGATAGAACAGTTGGTAACGCTGCTTGGAGTAGAGAGGGGAGTGTCGCAGAGAGAGAGGCGGAGAGTGTGGTTGCAAGTGTAGGTGCGAGGGCGGGGAGGTCTGCACAGGGGAGTGCGGGGAGCGACATGGTGAGGGGGAGGGCGGTCGGCGCGAGAGGCGGCAGCAGCAGGTCGATGGCGGGCGGAGAGAGGCACAGGCTCGCTGCCGGCAGGCATTGTGGAAATGCTTGCTGGGGGAAAAAAAAAATATTATGATGTATATAAATAAAAAAAATGTTGTTTATTTGTCAAGTTATAAAATTGTTAGTAGACAGCTTTTACGATGAAAATTGTCACCAAATTTAAGTAACCCATGCCTTTTTAAAACTAATTGGTAAAAAGCCTGTACTAAGATACTTTTGGGATTCTTGGGGTTAGGATTGGCCACCTCTGTGAATGTTTATATTTCAATTATTTTCATTTCCACCTTTTGATAAGATAAAGTGGGGCGTTGAGTTCCACAACACTTCCGTGTAATGTCTAATTATCAGACGAAAAATGGAGAACAATGTCTAGACACTAGGGTCTCTTTGACTACCCTAACTAAAGCCGTATATCCTTTAGTATAATGTCGATAACGCAAGCATTTTATGAGATATATACTATGGTATATAAACTCTTGCGTTGCTGAGTGACTGACAGACAGCGTACACGAAACTACTGCACATACAAACATAATATTTGACTTGTAGACTCATTAGGGAGTGTAGGGGAGCACTAATACAATTAGAAATTCCTACTAAACCTTAATTAAGCTTTATAGTCCTCTAAAACGAAATCGCTGAATATCTATATAATAATCTTAATATATAAAAATGAATGTTTGTCTGTATGTCCTCTATAGAATAGTGAACCATGCATTTGATCATGTGATGATCTTTAGCAAAGTTGTTATGCATGAACACACAAAGCTTTATGAGTGGGTACAACCAATTTTCAACAGATGGCGCCACACATTTTTTTTCGAAATTAACAAAATAAATGAAATAACTCAAAATGATTTGAATATTTGTATATAATGTCTTTCCTTCAAATTTATTTTTGGTGGCGTAGAAATGCGCGGAGGGTACAGCTAGTATCGACGAATAAAAAAATAAAAAAGTCCCGCTGAGTTTCTTGCGCCGGTTCTTCTCAGGTCTGAGGCATTAAATTTAGTGAACCGGTGGTAAATTATTTGACGTTGAAGAAATGAAGCCTTTTACTTCTTACTTTGTATAAAATTATTTGATTTTATAATATAAAAATAAACTCACCTGCAAAGAGCTGAGCAGGAACAAACATAGGAAGGTCTTCATCCCGGCGAATGAAGCGGTCTGCGAGACGCCTCACCTTATAACTCGTGGTACGTCATGTTTGACATATATTTGCAATCGTCTTACCGACGTTGTGTAATTATTACTCAATTTATTATACTATTATATATTTCGTGCCTTTTTAAATAAATTTTCGTGAAAACATTATATGCGCGTGCGTTATCTTTGTACTGGAGGTCGAGGAGACACGTTGCTTGAGTTTTTGCTTTTCGTAATTATTTGGTAAGCTGAATGTTTTGTTCTTGTATAGTAGAGAGTCTAGTGTTAAGATACAAGGCGTAACTCAACGCCGCGAGTGTTAATAGAGTAGGGAAGTGAAAATAATTCGTCATTCTGTCAAGTGCCATTGAAATAATAATTAAAGAATTATTTGTAGTTACCTTTTTATACAATTATATTTCTTTTAAAGAACGCCTGCCGTGGCGCAGAGGCACAAGCGTGCGACTGTAAATGTTGATGATGATGATGATGTTGATGACAGGTTGTGGGTTCTATTCCACTTTAGGAAATTAATTCTAAAATAATATTTAATGTTTTCATTTCCTGGGTCTGGTAACAAGGCAAAGCGCGGCGTTGAGTTCGGTTGGGGAACTGAAATGTAGAAAGAGAACGGAGTGTCTTAACACTAGGTTATCAGGTTCCCTCTGCCTACCCTGCTATATGCGGGATACAGCGTGAAGTTAAAAAAAAAATTAACTGTAGGGCTAAATAGAAAATATTGCATATTCTGTTGATAGCATCACGCTTCACGCTGTATCGCGCACACTTAACTTGGGGTGAGCAGAAAACTGCTTCCTGGTGTTAAGACACTCCGTCCTCACTTTCAGCAATTCCGCATTTTTGGTATAAGGTAAAGGAATGAATAAGAGAAACAGCAATAAGCAGCATCGAATCTGCAATGTTTATTTAAGTTATGAGTTATTATTAGGGGGCTCAGTCGTCGTCCGCTTATATATATATATATATATATATATATATATATGCATATACTCACTCATATATATATATATATATATATATAAAACCTATATAAAAACTTCACGCTGTATCCCGCATAGGAGTAGTTAGAGAAACCTAGTGTTAAAGACACTCCGTTCGGTTGGTATCTTAGCCCGTCCGTTCTCAGGTTCCTCTGCCCTGCTCTGCTATGTGCGGGATGGCGTGGCTCCTGCTGAATTTTTCACGTAATTTACAATACAGTATATTAAAAACCATCATGACTCCGGTGACTGTCACAGGCTTTTGTAGTCACGGTGTTTGTAAAAGTTCTATTACCGCTCGTGAGAATAATAATTTTAAATTTCTTTTGTCCACTTTCGTACAAAACAATGTTGTGAATTCAGGTGAAGAATGGAGAACGGAGTGTCTTAACACTAGGACACTGACTACCTTGCTATGAGGGTAACAATATAAAGCTAAATTAGATTAATATATTAGTATGACATGATACAACCCTGTGCAATAAAGAACTGACATTAAAAACACACCGCATCTTTACAATTATAGGGACCTAATCAAAAAAAAAATCATACATACATACATACATAGCTTCACTTTGTATCCACATATAGCAGGGGTAGACAGGGGAACCTGAGTGTTAAAGACACTCCGTTCCCCACTTTCCGCCGAATTGAGGCATTGCGTACTAGTGACATAAAAGTCAACGCACTTTTTGCTTTGTTACCAAATACAAGAAATTAAAAAAATCATTTCCTGGACTGGGAATCGAACCCACAACCTGTCGCGTTTACAGTCGCACGCTTGTGGAGTTAAAAAATCACGATTTAATGTTTTTGCCACGAAACGACTTGAGACAACGATCTTTATCGACTTTGATTAAAACAAGAATATGAATTAAAATATAATTTAAAAAATAATTAAAATTATTTTCAAGAAACTTAAATGTACAAATCTATATTGACGTTTCCCAAAATTGATATTATTTTCAAATTGGTCACTTCTCTAATTCTAAATGTGAGAGATTATAAACGCTATATTGCTGCAGTTTCATCAAATCCAAAAATCCAATATTTTTTGTGTGAAAAGAGTTCCAAATATCAGAGATGTCACAATATAGCACCTTTAGAATTATAGTGACTTATTTAAACTGTCAATTTTTGCAGCTCACTCTCAAATATAAAAATTTAGTATTTTTGCATTTCTTTGGGTTTAGTAACAAAGGCAAAGTGCGGCGTTGAGTTCCGCCATTCAACACGCAATGCCTCAATTCGGCGAAGTAGGGGAACAAATTGTTGAACGAATGGAGTGTCTTCACACTAGATTCTGTAAAGGAGTCTTCACTCTCACTCCCTGGGGAGGAGGGGTGATGACTTCAGGCTCTTAGGCCTATGGCCGTGGGAGTCTTCTCCGTCCATGAACATGGGCGGGGTGATCCATCGGGCCCCAGCCATATAGGGCCTCTGTAGGGTTCTGTCTACAATTTCGGTTCCAGTTAGGAACCGAGGAAGAGATATTAGGCGTCGTAAGGGGAGGGGGAAAGAGCCATATGCCACCGGGCGATCAGCCCAACCGGGTGAACCAGGGATTGTTCCTCGTGGCTGAGGCCGGCTAGGCGATCGGCGAGCTTGAGTAGCACAGCTCGGGATCAGAGGGGGTACAGGAGGTCTCTAGGCAGGAACGGCGGTGCTCTGGTGGACGCGCGCATGCCAGGGGGTGCACGATGTTTTTGATGTGATGGTCTGATATGTCCGCTCACTTTGGAATGGAGTTGGCTGAAGCGTGATGAATTCCTCAAACTCTCGATACGCAGGTCGCGGGGAGATAGTCGCGTTCCTGACGTATCCTATGAGCCTATTGCCAATGCGCCGGAGGGCGATGTTCTGCGACTTGCAGGGCGGCGTTCCTCCATTTTTGCGGAGGCTAATGCGTACCAGGCCGGTGCTGCATACGTCAGATGGGGTCTGACGTATGTCTTGTACAGCGCCGCCTTGGTGCGCAGTGATAGGGAGGATCTCCAAATAGGTCCCAAGTGGTGGCTTGCTATTCTCGCCTTTTGGCACGCGCTCTTCACCTGGGGGACCATGGTTAAGAACTGGGGGACCAGCGTGACCCCTAGGTATGTGGCATTAGGTTGCCACGGGACATTGTGGCCGTCTACTTGGAGTGGTGGTGGCTTCTTACGGCCGCCAAACATCACTGCCTGGGTCCTTGTGACGTTTAGGGCCATTCTCCACTTTTTCAACCATGCAGGGAGAGCGTCCAGGATCCGCTGCAGTTTGGTGGCGGCGTGGTGGGCGTTCATTGATACACTGACGAGTGCGATGTCATCCGCATAAAGCGCGCGACATCTTCGGTAGGCACATCGTCTATCATCACTAGATTCTCTGGTTCCCTCTGCCTACCCTGCTATATGCGGGTTACAGCGTGAAGTTAAAATATATATATATATATATTTTAATTTATATTGTTGTTTTAATCAAAGTCGATAAAGATCGTTGTCTTAAGTCGTGTCGTGGCAAAAAATTTAAATCATGATTATTTTAATTAGGTCCCTATAATTGTAAAAGTGCTATATATATCACTAATAGGCAGTGGCGAGGCGTCCATATAACTCGATTCTCATCGGCTTGCCTAACTTTTCCATGTACATAGTATACCTAAAAAAAAAGCTTGCCAGGAAAATGTGAAGCTCGAAAAAACAAGTCAAACAAAGTAAGAGAAGCTTTCAAACAAAAGCTCACCAGGAAGTACTGGGCAGCTACAAATTGCAAAACAAGCTCTGACATCTTATAGACCTGGAAAAAAGGTCATCGCCAAAAATTGTATAGTGAAATTACTAAAATACCTTGACATCCTATACCGATTTTGTAAATATATCGGCTTCCTTAAATATATATAATGTGGTTTCTAAATATACATCGGCTTCCTGGTCAGGCCGGGCTTGCCTTACTAACAGTTTCACACCCGCCACTGCTGCAAGATAAAATTTCCATTTTTAAACACAAACACGTAAAAAATATAAATTAATTAAAAAAAAATTAAAAACGACGACAACGGCTCCAACGATTAAAAACTAACTCTCAACTACAATATACAACAGCTTTGCACCCATGTTTTTCTGTACTGTCTTCCGTCCTTCTTAACACAAATCTTTCTCCTGATATGCGTGGAATGAGAGATATACCAATTTTTAATTCAAAAGTACCATAAAATATATATATCTTTTTAGTAGAATTAATAACTAGTATCCTACT
Organism: Philaethria dido; assembly: GCA_033558755.1. Classification (NCBI taxonomy): domain Eukaryota; kingdom Metazoa; phylum Arthropoda; class Insecta; order Lepidoptera; family Nymphalidae; genus Philaethria; species Philaethria dido. Next base: position 68,653 of record JAKGSA010000988.1, on the reverse strand, counting down.
ATCCTTCGTTGACGCGTTAACAACGCGTTGTCTCTTTACCAAACATACATGTATAAGTCACTTTTATATAAACATGCATGTCAAACAGAATGGTAGTGTGTAACATTTATTTTATTAATTTAATATATTTTTTATGCATTATTTAAAAATACATAGCATTCTGCACTACTTCTCTATATAAACTATAAGTGTGCTAAGTTTCGCAACCTTCGTCCGCGTAATTTTCTTCAAAAGGGATCCAAAGTTTTTGCTTCACGTATTTATATATAGAGAATAAAATGCTGATTTGAATCTCGCAACTCAAAAGTTAAATTAACTAATAATATATATTTATTACATGGGTAACTCAAAAACCAGAATTCAAATCTAAATGGGGACTACATCAAAAGCAGTAGCTATCATATAAAAAAAAGAACCATCAAAATTGGTACACTCAGGATAAATTCACATAAGGAATTACAGTTGTTTTACAATAAATATATATATATAATATATATATATATATAGTAGGTAGAAAGATAGTATATATATATATATATATATATATATATATATATATATATATATATATATATATTATGGATGATACTTTTGAATTAAAAATGTTAACAAGAAATTTTCAAAAATGAAAATCATACTATTTTCAAAAAAAAAAAAAAAAATTAAACAAAATTCATCTAAAATATTTACACTAATCGTTCTGTCTCTTTCACTCTCGTATTCAGAAAGAGACGGGAGATATTACAAAACGTCAACAACGACTTCCGGCGGAAGGTTCTCGAAACACGTTTTTGTGCAATGAAAGACAAAATTATTGTCCCATTTAAAAAAAAACAAACACAAAAACAATGCCATTAAAAACAGATTGTTTAAAATTGTTTTAGCTTTTTAAAATAATTAATTGAATAAAAATCACTTGACTACTGTATTTATATATATATATATATATATATATATATATATATA
>JAKGSA010000988.1:35249-53930 GCA_033558755.1 Philaethria dido | reverse complement strand
ATTAATTAATTAATAATATTATTTACAATATACGGAATGATTATGTATATAAATTTGAATTTAGTGTTAAAACACTGTACTCTCCACTTCTTCACTTTGATGAAGAAATTTTTTAGTATAAAGCTTTTTTCTTTAGTGAACGACTTCAAAAAAAAAACAGAAATAATCAATTCAACTGTATTATTTATTCTGAAATTTAAGAAGTTTTTGAGTTATTCGTAATAATTGTACTTGTTAGTGCATTTTCTTTTGAAGTCTTTTTTAAAATCTTAATTATTTTATTTCTTTATCGCTAAAAGAAACAAATATTTTAAATTACATATCTTCAAGGAATGAGTCACAGCAACGTTTAGCTAACAGCATATCTAAGTAGAAGGTAACTGAACAAAATAGAATCTGTTTTTATTTTTTTCTACCCTCAAAAATGAGTGAGATATGTCGCAAGCAAAGTGGGAAGCCTGGTCGCGCTAGTAGCGCTACAGTGTGACGTCACTCACATACATGTATGTTGTAATACAATACCGCCACGCCGCGTGACGTCACCAAACGATATCGATTTTGATGAAACAAAAACTATTGTTATTTGCAAGAACAGGCGCATTTAATGCATTCACTTTTTTAATAACATTTAGATGTGTTGGTGTGACTCATTGAATCCATAACCAAATATTAATTCATTTTTCATTTCCTCTAAAACACAAAGGATGTTCAACAACTTCTGTAGTAATCTTTTATTCATTTGATGTTTTCAATTCTGTATGTAAGAATATTTTTTTTTTTAAATATATATTTTTTTAAAATGAAATGAATAAAATACAATGAAAATAATAAATTAACTAAAAATCAAAACATCAAAACCAATTTTAAATGAAAAGTCAAAACTACTAAATAGCAAAAGTGTGTGTGTACGTTTGTGTAAAAAATGTTTGTGTATGTATGAGTGTGTAAAAAAGTGTTTGTGTGTGTGTGTAAAAAGTGTATGTGTAAAAGTGTATGTGTGAAAATGTGTGTGTGTGTGTGTGTGTCTATTGGATTTGTGAAAAGTAGACGAGAGAGTGAAAATGAATATAGAGTATCAGAAATATTAAGATAATTGTAAGGTTTATTATTATAATTTATTTAAATATTATTATATATTTTATTGTAAGATATTACATTACATTTATATATATATATATATATATATGTATATTCTGTTTCCATGAAAATGAATGTGTAATGTATCTTCTATCTCATTCTCTCGCCGACTTAATTCTATACTGTGACGCATTTTCGTTACATCAAGTTCATTTAAATCACGATTCTAAATATCCACTTTAAAAAGCACATGCATATCTAAAAACCACTAATTAAAAACTAAATAAACATAATAATTTAAAAAAAAACAGAATTTTCTATCATTTCAATAATTCATTTCTTACCGCGTTTCGTTTTTGCACCAAAAAGTTCATCATCATCCGATTCATCAAAAAGGGGGCCTTTACTAACTTCTTTTTTTTCTACTTTCTTTTTATTCGTGAATAACTTGACATCTTCGTCTGATTCTGAATCAAATATACTAGTAGCTGCTTTCTTGGCTTTATTATTTTTTTTCTTACCGAATAATTCTTCATCGTCATCGGAATCACCAAAAATCGATTTTTTTGTATTATTTTCATTAATTTTAACGTTTTTATCTGTTTCTTTTGATTTTATATCACTTTTTACTTCTATTTTACTTGTTTTAAATAATTCATCGTCATCATCAACTATGCTTAGCACGTTTTGAGTAGGTTTTTGTTTATTAACATCTGTTTTTGTAGGAGTAGAAAAAATGTCTTCGTCGTTTAGTATATATACGACTTTTGATTTGACATCTGCTTTTTTAACTGTATTTTCTATTTTTGGAGTTATATCACTTATTATATCTTCATTTCTTGGGGTTTTTGTTTCGATTTCTATGCTTTTACTACTTTTATCTTTTTCTAATTTAATGTTAATATCATCAGGTGTAATATTCTTAGACTCATCAGATTTATTTTTTTTAGGTTCATCAGGTTTTATTCTCGTTGGTTCGTCAGATTTTATTTTTCTAGGTTCATCAGGTTTTATTTTCCTAGATTCATCAGTTTTTATTTTCCTAGGTTCATCAAAAGAACTAGAATTATCTGTTGAATCAGATTCTAGATCTATTCTAGACTTTCTAACAGCTTCCAGTCTAGCTCTCCTTGTCGACGGACGTCTTTTAACCTGTATTTTAGCTCTTTCTTTAGATATTTTATTGTCTAAAACTTCTGAATCAGGATCACCTTCAAAACTCACTGATTTAACCATTGTAGGTTCTTTGGTAGGACTGTGTATATTTAGTTCTTCGTTACTCTGTGTTGATGTACTTTGTCCGTCTGTTTCTTCGTTAATTTTTGATTTTTTAGGTGAAGCGCCCGGTAATAGAGTGTTCACATTTATATTAAAGCTCATAGGTTTTAGCTTTCCTATAGGTTTCCTAGTTTCAACTTCTTCTAACGAATCTGTCAATTCATCATTTACTTCATCTTTTTTATCTGTTTCTATTTCTGTTTCTTGAGAAATTATATTTAAATTATCTTCTTTATTTTCTAGTAGTTTTGAAATGTCTACTATTTCATTTTTTGGCTCTTCCGACGCTTTTATTTCTTTTGATTCGGTACTACTTTTAATAGTGCTTTTTGTATCATCTAAATTTTGAGGTAGGACATATTCGACGGGTACATCTTCGAAACTATCTTCATCATCATTAAAAACATTACTTTTTTCGTTTGATACTTTCAGAGGTTTTTGTGAAAAGTCCACATCAATATCTGGTGGTTCATCGTGGAATATCCTAAACCTATCACCATCAAAGTTTATATCCGGTTTCTCATCACTTATCACATCATCTTTTTTGAAAAATAATGATTCGTCATCTGAATCATCATCAAATAATGCGTTGACGTTTTTACTCTTTTTCGGTTCGCTTGGTTTTTCGAAAGCTGGGGGTAAATCGGTGAAAATATCACTGAATGGGTCATCATTTGCTTCAGATTTAGGATTATCTGTTTTACTTTTATTTGTGAATATGTCCATAGATTCATCTTCTAATATATCATTTTGGGAAATATCTTCTTGCTTTGCTTTTGTTTCCTTCTCTATATCTATTTTACTACTAGCTACATGTTTTTCACTTTCACTATTTACTTTAGCAGATTCATGAATAACACTTTTAGATGAGATAACAACTGGAATTTCCTGTTTATTTTTATGTACATCATTAGATTCAAGACTTGATGGTTCATTAAAAATATTTTCACTTGCAAAACTATCATCAACATCTTCGTTCATTTTATTCTCATTTCTCATTACATTATTTTTATCATTAGTATTCAATGATTTATTGTTATGTCTTGTGGTATTAAATAATTCATCATCTTCAGCATCAAATAAGATAGGACTTTGAAATTCTGGTTTAGTTTTTTCAATAACTAATGAATTAACATTATGTGTCTCAGTTTCTATGCTATCGGTTTTAAACAACGTATCTTGAAAATTAGTTTTGTCTGAAGCTTCACTATTGACTGATTTAGAATGAACATTTGGAGTACTATTTGTCTTTTTACTATCGTCTTGTACTTTGGATTCAGTTTTGTTAACTTTGACATCTGAAAACAAATCATCATCGCTGTCATCATCAAATATACTTTTCACTTTTTTAATTTCTTCGTTAACTTTTACTGTTTTATCTGTGGACGTTGTAACAACAGTAGAACTAGGTTTCGGTGTGCTAACATTTTCTGAAAACAAATCTTCTCCATCGTCGAATATATTCTTAGTATCTTTTTTGCTAGGTTTTTCATTTTCAGATTTTTCTACAACTTCCGAGAACAGATCGTCATCATCGAAAATCGATTTTGTATTTTTATCGATTTTCGGTTTTGTTACAACATTAGTTGTGAATATATCATCTATATCATCGAACAGATTGTCACTGAATAAATCTATTTTATCTGTGACTTTAGCTGTATTTTGTTCCGCTTGAGGTTTCTGAACAACCGCTTTAGCAGTAGGCTGTTTAACTCTAATATCTTTGCCAACTTTTTTCACAGGTTTAACAAATAGTTCTTCAATAATCTTTTTACTATCAGGCTGTTTAGTTTCATCCGTTTGTACGTTTTCAGGTTCTTTTTGCTCGATGACGTCAGCTTCTTCTTCAGAAGTCGATATTTTACGTTGATTTCGTTTCAAAATGGCGGCACCTATACTTTCTGCTCCATTATTTGTACCGAATAACGAAATACCACCGACTGGTTTCTAAAAATAATTGAAAAACCGTTATTAGAAAAAAGGCAATTTCACGCCATATCTCATATAGGGTAAGCATAGAGAACTTAGACTCAAAACACTCCGTTCTCTTATTAGTTTCTTTACGGGTTTGTCAAATAATTCTTCAATAATTAAAAAATAAATACCTTTGAACTAATTTCTCTATTGGGTGTAGTTTCTTTAATAGAAGTCTGCGTCGGTTTTGATTGTGCAGTATCATTAAATACAGGCGATTCTTCACGAAAACTTGAACTGGCCTAAAAACAAAGAAATACAACATGAAAATATCCATCGTAACAATTTGGTAACAAGGCGAAGCGTGGCGTTGAGTTCCGCCACTCAGCACGCAATGTCTCAATTCGCCGGAAAGTGCGGAACGGCAATATGCGGAATACAGCGTGAAGTTAAAAAAAAAAAATAATATCCATCGTGTCGCAGCGGGACAGTTTCTGATTGTAAGCTTGATAGGTTGTGCGTTCGATTCCCACTCGGGACAACGGTTAAATTTAAATTATTTTCATTTTTCAGCTGTGGTAAGACACAACGCAGCGTTAAGTTACGCCACTTAAGGCACTACATCTCGAATTCAAGTGGAAAATGGAGAACGGAGTATTTTAAAACTAGGATCTCTCTCTCTCTCTGCTATGCGGGATAAAGAGTGAAGACAAAAAAAAAATAGTACAAGTGATTTAGTTGTCACGTATTTTAAGCGACTATTCTGTGACGCAGAGGCACAAGCGTACGAGTATAACCACATGTTGTAGGTTCGATTCCCACTCGAGGAAATGAAAATTTTAAATAATATTTATTAAATAGTATTTTTAGTAAAATTTTAAATAGTATTTTCATTTCCTCACTCAGATAACAAGACAAAGCGCGGCGTTGTGCTCCGCCACTCAGCACGCAATGCCTCAATCAGGTGGAAAATGGGAAACGGAAATGTTGAAAGAGAACGGAGTGTCTTAACACTATGGTTTTCAGGTTTCTTCTGCCTACCCCGCTATATGCGGGATACAGCGTGAAGATAAAAAAATATATAAATATCAAAAGTCACATATCTCGTTAATAAATACTCACTTCAACATGTACGGTAGAACGGGGTTCAATTCCATCTTTCAAAGCGTTACCAAACAAATCTTGCATTATATCAGTTTTATAGTCACTAGACCGATTTTGATGCGGTTTTTTGTGTAATTCCGCAAAAATATCGTCATCTGAATATTCCGATTCGATTGTGTCTAATGGTGGAGGCTCGTCTGGGAAGATTGTTGCTAGAAAAAAAATAATTTAGTAAAGTATATATTTTAAAGTCAAAAAATATAATGTGGCAAATATATAGTGCTATCAAAACAACGTGATAAATGAAAAAACTAAAGTGTAAAGTCAAAAATAAAGTACTTAGTCAAAAATAAAGTATTTAGTTAAAATATAGTGTTAAGTCAAAAAGTATTTAGTCAAAATAAAGTGTTAAGTCAAGTATTCAGTCAAAGATATAATATAATATTAAGCCAAAAATATAGCGTGAAGTCAAAAAATAAAGTATTTAGTCAAAATATAATGTTAAGTCAAAAATATAGTGTTAAGTCAAAAATACAATATTTAGTCAAAATATAGCGGTAAGTCAAAAAATAAGTATTTAGTCAAAATATAGTGTTAAGTCAAAAATACAATATTTAGTCAAAATATAATATTAAATCAAAAATATAGTGCTAAGTTAAAATAATATATTTTAGTAAAAATACAAATATTAAGTCAAAATAACTATATTTTTGTCAAAGTATAAGTCAAAATATACTGTTAAGTCAAAATATAGTATTCATAATCATCATTACCTGGTGCTGGTTTCAATCCTGTACTGTTCTAGAAGTTAACCTGGAACCCCATGGGTACAGTAAGTGGTGTTGGGGCCTGAAAATATATTAAAAATAATGTGCGTTTGCATTTAAAGACAATAAAATTTGCTTCACCTGGCGGAAAGTGAGGAACGGAGTGTCTTAACACTAGGTCTCTTCCTACCCTGCTATATGCGGATACAGCGTGAAGCCATGTATGTATGTATGTAAATTTGCTTCGATATTAAATAACATTAGTTAGCTTCATATATACTGCATAAGATAGCAGGGAGTGCAGAGGAACCTGAGAATCATATCAAGAAATATTCGCTTTTTCTTGACATCACCCCGTTCCCATTTTCCACGAACTCAACGCCGCATTTGCCTTTACAAACCCAGGAAATGAAAATACTGCTTTTACATTTCCTGGGAGTGGGAATCGAACTCACAAATCTGTCAGTGCTTTACAGTCGCACGCTTGTGCCTCTGCGCCACGACAGGGCACATTATTATGTTAAAAAAAATCACCACGTGATTTCAAGTCATGTTATAGTTCAGTGAACCCTCACGAAAGGACATTTTGAGAAATATTTTTGATAGTAAAAGTGTTAATCATGTTAGTTTAGGAAACGAAAAACATATTTAGTAAACATTTAAAAAATTGAACGCAGCGGGACTCGAACCTGCGCCTCTTGTCTCCCTTCCAAGCACTCTGACTACTAAGCCATGCGTTCTATATCCGGCTGCGTCGAAATTCTTATAACTTGTTACAACTTAGTGGTCAGAGCGCTTGGACGGTTTCCAAAAGGCGCGGGTTCGAGTCCCGCTGCGTTCAAATTTTTATACGTTTATTAAAAACATTTTGAGAAACCCTGAATGAAATATAAAAAACTTAATCATTTACCATTAATGGCGGTCCTCCCAACCTTCTAGAAATTTCCGCAGCTATATCCGCCGGCTTCTGCTGTATCACCTGAGGCTCCTTGTAGTTGTCCGATTGCAAAGATGATGATGATGAAATCTAAATAAATAGAAAGGAATTCCTTAGCAAGCGTGCGACTGTAAACGCGACAGGTTGTGGGTTCGATTCCCACTGCAGGAAACAAAAATTCTAAATAATATTTAGTATGTTCATTTTGTGTCTGGTTACAAGGCAAAGAATAGCGTTGAGTTCCCCCACTCAGCACGCAATGCCACAATTTCGGCGGAAAGTGGGGAACGGAGTGTCTCAACACTAGGTTCGATTCGTTCGTTCGATCGGTAGAACGGATTTGTTGAAAGAGAATGGAGTGTCTTAACACTAGGTTCTCTGGTTCCCTCTGCCTACCCCGCTATATGCGGGATACAGCGTGAAGTTTAATTTTCATTTCCTGGGTATGGTAACAAGGCAAAGCGCGGCGTTGAGTTTCGCCATTTAACACGCAATGCCCCATTTCGGCGTAAAAGTGGGGAATGGAATTATTAAAGGAGAACGTAGTGTCTTAACACGTCAGTTGTCAGGTTCCCTCTACCTAGCCTGCTATGTGCGGGATACAGCGTGAAAAAATAAAATAAAAGATAAAAAAATAATATTAAGCATTTTCATTTCCTCGCTCTGCTAACAAGGCAAAGCGCGGCGTTGAGTTCCGCCACTCAGCACGCACGGGAACGGAAATGTTAATAGAACGGAGTGTCTTAACACTAGGCTGTCTCTAACTACCCTGCTATACGGGATACAGCGTGAAGCTGCTTAATAAAAGTACTTACAGTGCGTTGGTTAGTCTGTTGTGCGTCGATGGTTTCGGGTTCAGATTCAGAATATTCCTCAACCTCCTCGTGTTTCGATATTGAACTGTCACTGTCACTTTCTTCAGGGAGGAGACCTTTAATTTTTTTCAAGTGAACATTCTTTAGAAACGTTATGATTTAAAACTCAATGTAACGAAAATGCGTCACGATAAAAAAAGCATAATTGTATTGGAATAAGTAAATAAAGGAGTAGATAAAGAATATAGAAATTTTATTATATTATTATATACAATAGATTTAGAGAAGCCGGTATTTATCGGTAAGCCGGTACATAGAGGTAAGCCAGTACATAGAGATAAGCCGGTATATATATATGGATGATGTCCTTTATTAAGTTATTATTCCATTCTAACTTAATATTTTAACATAATATCTAAAAATATGAATATTAACTTGCCCGCATGCCATTTACTCTTCCACGCGAAGGAGCCTATAATATATGGGAGAGGACGATGACTATACACGTCCTTGGGTTTTAATATCATACTGCAACAAAAATAATATAATTTATATGAATAAATGTCGTGGCGCAGAGGCACAAGTGTGCGACTGTAAAGCGACAGGTTGTGGGTTCGATTTCCACTCCAGTCCAGGAGTTTCGCCACTTAACACACAATGCCTCAATCTCAAAGTGGGGAACGGATTTGTTGAAAGAGAACGGAGTGTCTTAACACTAGGTTCTCAGGTTCCCTCTGCCCACCCTGCTATATGCGGGATACAGCGTGAAGTTAAAAAAAATGAAAGTAACAAAAATCTATGTGAAATAACTCACATAATTGCAAAGAACAAAAAAACCGACTGAACCAATTCTTCAAATTTAAAAACCAAATACAAATAAAATAAGCTATAAAAGCTAGTTAGTTATGTGTTATATATTTGAAATGTGCTAATTAAGTACTTTCATTTGACACCCCACACGGGTATTAACGATTTTTTGTTTTTATTCATGACGTAATTGCCTCTAGAGGGCGCCATATTGAATTAAGAGTGCCATCCTATATATACGAACACTTTGAGTATCAATACAGTTTGAGTATTTTTTTTTATGGATAACGGATGGAAAACAAGCAGAAGGACCAACTGATAGTAAGTACTGATAGATACGTTGCCGACCTAGAGGATACAGATGGAAGGGGGACAATGTAGTAGTCCGCTATCGGAACCACCACATTTTGGGGAAAGGGTCGGTGGGAAAGGTGAAAACCTGGCTTACATGCCATCGAAACGGAACACATCATTAGATATTTTGCGGTTCGTCTTTGACATGATAGTGGTCGCGAGTCAAACGGAGGACGAACCTCCTACCACCAAACTACTGGGATACCCGCCTCTTACTGGACGCTACCCAGCGGCGGAGAGGAATTCTATTCTAACCCCGTCCCAGGGAGATTAGGCTATTGTGAGACAGTGACTGCAAGCGCGAATGGTTACGAATTCAATACACACCCAGGGGATAATTATCTTCATAATTCCACTTTGCTAAGGCAAAGCGTCTAGTTTTAGGCGGTAAGTTGAGAACAGAGTGCTGTCACTACGTTCTCTACTGCAAATTTCAACATATTTTTTTTAATTTCCGAAATTGCTTTTCGCCTACAAAGGGTTAACATACTTATATATATAAATATAAATTCATAGCTTCTTGTCTGTGGATAATTCAATTGGTTGCGTGTTCAATATGACTTAGTGCGGCGTTAAGCTCCGCCACTAAAAAGACGAGAAGCGATATAAAAAAATCCAGGTCTTACCTCGTCTCTTCATCATCAGAACTGTCGCTGTCCAGGATTTCCAGAGGTTCGTGCATGGTTTCCAGTTTTAGTAATGCTTTTTTTATTTTTTCCATTTCCTCTTCATGTGATGGTGGTTTTGCTTGTTCTTGCTGTAATAAAATATATAGGATTAAATATTATTAATGTTTAACCCGAGTGGTTGTTGGTCCGCCACATAACACAAGATGTATCGAACTAGGGCGGAGAACAAAGTGTTTTATCAATAGATTCACTCTGTCTGCCAGTGGCGAGGCGTCCATACAACTCGATTCCTCCTGGCTTGCCTAACTTTTCAAAGTACAAATATGAGACATTAAAAAAAAGGTCATCGCCAAAATTCTATAGTGAAATTACTATATACCTTGGACATCCTTTACCACTTTCCATATATATATCGGCCCCTAAAAATTACCGGCTTCCCTAAATATATATACCGGCTTCCCTAAATATACAACGGAAATTACCGGCTTGCTTAACAAAAATTTTCACCCGTAGCCACTGCTCCCTACACTGCTGTACGATAAAAAGTATGAAGCTATAAAAAAACTACAAATTATTTTTTATGGTTTCAAAATAAGAAATTTAAAAGTAGCGTATTAAAGTTGATTTTTTTTTTTTTTTATGGATAACGGATGGCAAACGAGCAGAATGACCACCTGATGGTAAGTGGATACCTTCGCCCATGAACATCTACAACACCAGAGATGTTGTAGATGCGTTGCCAACCCAGAGGATACAGATGGAAGAGGAGGACAATGTAGTATTCCGTTCTCGGAACCACCACATTTTGGAGAAAGGACGGGTGGGAATGGGAAAACCTGGCTTACATGCCATCGAACCGGAACACATCATAAGATATTTGGCGATTCGTCTTTGACATGATTACAATAGGTTCTTTTTGGATAAAAAAATAATACCTCAGCAACGTTTCCAGTGGCAACATCAACATCGTCGTCGTACACTCTGCTTTCAACGAACTGACTATTACTTAGAGCCATAAACCTGAAATTAAAAAGAAAATACTGTAAACTAAAAAATAATATGATAATATACTGTAAACGTAACAGGTTGTGGGTTCGATTCCCACTCCAGGAAATGGAATTTTTAATTTCCTTGGTCACAAGGCACGTAACAAGGCAAAGCTCGGTGTTGAGTTCCGCCACTCAGCACGCAATGCCTCAACTCGGCGGAAAGTGGGGAACGGAGTGTCTTAACACTAGGTTCCCTCTGTCTACCCCGCTATATGCGGGTTACAGCGTGAAGTTAAAAAAAAATTAATAAAATATATATAATTCTTCTAGTGCAGATGCAAATTGACTGAGAAGAAACTCCTTAGCAATCCATGTATTCGCCGTGCGGGTGTCCATCGCGTTGCAGAGAGAGGAGAGCGGAGAGTGCCGAAGACTTACGACACAACGTATAAGTTTAAGGGGCCCATTTAAAATGCGCATTAACGTTCACAAACACTTTCCGCACTTCTCTCTACCTAACCAAATTTGAAATGATCCTACTTATGCCGCCTTCGAAATACGTGCTAGATATGAACTGATGATAGTTCTAGACAGACCGAGATCTTTTAGTAGATTACAGAGAGATTTCGCTGTTATACCTCTCACGTAACTCTACCGCGTACAAATTAACTCTTAACCTATTGCTGGTCTAGATCCCCCGAAACATGCATGAAGAGGTTAATGATCTGTGGACGATGGTGAAAGAGTATGCAGGGACCGTAGCGTTTGGAAACGCTCCGTGATACTACTGACTACCCCGACTTCAGGTGATAATGCGCTGAGAAGTTAGGTTAGGTATGAATAAAATATAACTTACTCGTCTGATCTTAACGCCATGTCGATGGCGACAGAGGCACAAGCAGCTACGACTGTAAACGCAGACAGGTATGTGGGTTCGATTCCCCCTCCAGGAAACCTGAGAATTTTTTATTTCCTGGTGTTTGGTAACAAGGCAAAGTCGGGGCGATGAACATTTCCGCCCCTCAGCACGTAATGCCTCAATGTGGCGGAAAGTGGGGAACGGATTTGTTGAAACAGAATGGAAGTGTCTTAGCACTAGGTTCTCTGGTTCCTCTCTGCCTACCCTGGCTACATGCGGGATACAGCGTGAAGCTATGTCAATGAATGAATCGCCAACTATACTTATTATGTGACATTTTGAAGATCCACGGCTAGCGTTAGTCCAAAGCGTCCACCATTGCCATCCAACCTTTGCGTTTGTCTCTTGACATTTTGATACTATTGACTGTAATAAAAAAAATAATAAAAAAATAACATTTGTCGGAAAAAAGGAACAGTTTTATGCTTTATATCTTGTAGTCCGTGCTGCAATTTTAGATTAATTACCAATGGCCATTTCAGCTAAGAATATTTTAAAAAGATGAATGAACATTATTGTTCATTGCTCTGTAAATGCTATTACAATATTATATCAGTAATTATATTTTGTAAACTTTCATGTATTGTTCAAAATTAAACCTTGGTACCAAAGGCAAGACAGACTAAATATGTCTGGCAGTCAATGGGTATATCCTGTAAACAAAACAAACAAACAAACAAATATTCTTTATTGCACAAACAAACAAACAAATAACATAGAAGTATTCGTAGTAATAGCGTACAATAAGGCGGCCTTATCGCTTAAAGCGATCTCTTCCAGGCAACCTTTGGATATAGGATTTGTATAAAGTAGTGGAAGGCGGTGCACTAATCAGGATATTAATTAAATTAAAATTAAATATATGTTAATTAAAAATACAAACTAAATACATAATTATATACATACTTACATACATTCATACATACATACATACATATATACATACATACATATATACAATATGTAAAACAGGGTAGTATTATTGAACTTAGTATCAAGACAATCAGTTCGTCGCTTTCGGCTCAAATTCGAGATGTAGTGTATTAAGTAGCGGAACTCAACACCACGCTTTGTCTGACAACCACCAGAGCAGAGAAATGAAAATAATTAAAAATCTAATCGACAACCAAACAATTTTACTATGGTACACTGTCTCACTATATTTTTATGATATTTCAAACATTTCATAAAGTCAAAGTCAAATAATTTGATTCAACATAAGAAGATACATGCTTTAGTTTTGAACATTAAATAATTTACCACCTGACCTAAGAAGAACTGGCAATAGACTCGGCAGGTTTTAAATCAAAACTTTATAAATTCAATTCTAGTTAAGCATATATTTAAATTGAGATATGATTTCTTTCACTCCAAGTAAAATATTATATACCTGATGTATCTTCTCTAAGACGCCAAGCAACTGTTTGTCACCGGCCAGAGACCACTGTGGAGCTGCCTTCCGGAGGGACAGAGTGTCAGCCTCCATGGTTGAATTTGCTAGAAGAAACATCAATAACATGTTTTTTACCAAAAAAAAATGTATCTTTCTTATGTAATTTTACTGGATGAACCAATTTTGTCGCTTCTTTTTTTATATGATAGCTTCTAACGTTGTTCTATTTAGTTAAGATTTAACAAGCCAGCTTCCTTTATGTATTACTGCTATATATGCTGCTTTGCAACTGCACTATTAGAATTAAATATATTTCTTAATTTAAACTTTTTAGGAGTCATTTTAGAGTTATTCATAATAATGTTACTTTTGTGTATTTTATTTGATATCAGTTATAATTATTATATTTGTTATAATATCAAAAACATTTCTTCTTAATTTCTTTCTTTAACGTTAAGACAAACATTACTATATAAAGAAATAACTAACATTCTCATGCACCAAGTTTATGCTACTTCAACTTAAAAACAGATTTTAGATGCATTCATGAATTTAAAGTACTGTTTAAGATTATTATGATTTTTAATGGCAAAATATATTTCCAATACTATTATAATTATAACATAGTATAAATAGATAAAAGTTATTATTTCAATTTATTACAACATAATAAAAAAAATAAAAAATAATAACTTATGGAATATTTAACCAAAGACCTTATAACAAACAGTCTATAAAAAATATAAGACGTTTACATTAAACAAAGTTTACATTAACAAAAATAAGTGGGCGTTTATACAAAAACACTACAAGTTTTTTTTTTTAATTTTAAAATAATTATATATTTATATACATTTACTTACTCGTTACCTTCACATAGCACAATAGAAAGGTAATTGACGAATAATAATTATAAAAGCGTTCAACTTTCTAATTTAAACTATTAAATCAAAACAAAAAGTGCGACGTCGTGTTGCATTTAATATTTTATTAACTGTCAACTGTCAAATAAATGTCAAAGTCAAATGATTAGGCGAGTGACGTTAATGGTTCCGTCTTACGTATGTTTTGTTTTTAGGTTTCAATATTTTCAATATTTTGGTTTGATTTTAATTTTGTTTAATTATTTATTGTTACATTTTATTAAAATAGAAACGGTTTATATGTTTATAATAAGTTTATATATATTCCAGCATTAAAATGATATACCTTAGGGTCATTATCTTACTAATTCATGTAGTAATAAGTTATATAAATATAGATAATGTGACGAAAATAAATAAAACATGTGTCTTAACCAAATGTACGTGTAATATTTAAAAAGTGACCGCCACTATAATAAAAAATACTAGGAAATGAATAAAAAATAATAATAAAAAAAAATATCACTAAAAAAACTTCGCATCTTAAGTTAGATAGAGAGAGGAGCGAGAACAGTGTTTGTGAACGTTAATGCGCAATTTAAAGGGGCCCCTTAAACCTACACGTTGTGTCGTCTGTCGCAGACACTCTTCACACTCCGCTAAATACATAATACATGCTGCGCTAAGGAGTTTCTTCTCTTATTTATTATTTTACCATACAATCTCGTAATTTATTAACATGAATAGTCTTAATGAGACCTGTTGTGGCGCAGAGGCGCAGGCGTGTGACTGTAAAAGCGACAGTTTGTGGGATTCATTCCCACGCCAGGAAGTGAAAATATTATATAATATTTAGTATTTTCATTTCCTCGTCCTGGTAACCAAGCAAAGCGCAGCGTTGAGTTCCGCCACTCAGCCCACAATGCCTCAATTCAGCTGAAAGTGGAGAATGGAAATGTTAAAAGAGAACGGAGTGCTTTAACACTAGGTTCTCAGATTTACTCTGCCTACTCCAATACAACGTGAAGTTAAAAAAAACTTTAATTAATATCTACATTTAAAACATTTTACAGTAAAAAAGTTTTAATTAAATCTAAACCATAGATTAAAAAAGAACGTTAAGTTTTCATTTCACTCTATAACATGACTTGCGTATAGGTTATTAAAATATTTATTAGCTGCATCGTGGCGCAGTGGCACAGTGTTTGAGTGTTGACAAGATAGTAATGGGTTCGATGCACAATTGGGGAAATATTATATGTATTCTACTAGCTATCCCGCTGAACTTAGTTTGCGTCACATAAATAATAATATTTTTCGTCTTTGCAACATTTTTCATACATGATTTGTTAGTTTTAATGGTAACGTAATGTTAAAGCTTATTTTACTCGCTAATAATGTAGCTTTATATTGGTGAAAGAAATTTTTATATCGACTTCGTTGTTGTAGATGTTATCCATGACTAACAATGATAAAATCACCTTTATACTCGTAGTGCTAGTATTTTTATCTTCACGTTCACTTAATTTTTTTTATGTCCACTTCACTTTCATTTTTTTTTCACGCTGTATCCCGCACATAGCAGGCTAGACAGAGGGAACCTGAGAACCTAAGTGTTAAAACACTCCGTTCTCTTTTAACATTTCCGCTCCCCGCTTTCTGCCGAATTGAGGCATTGCGTGCTGAATAGCGGAACTCAACGCCGCGCTCTGCCTTGTTACCTGTTTTTATTGTTGCTGTTGTTATATAATGTTAGCGTAGATAAATATTTTCATTTCCCCGCTTTGGCGAAAGAAATATCTTTTACATTGAAAATAAGACAAAGATCAAGCCAATTACTAGTGTTAAAAAGATCAGGCCTGTCGTGGCGCAGAGGCAAAAACGTGCGACTGTACACGCGCCAGGTTGTGGGTTCCATTCCCGCTACAGGAAATGAAAATATTAAATATTATAATATTTAGTATTTTAATGTCCTCGCTCTGGTAACAAGTTAGGTAAATACTGAGCTAGTTCTAGAAAAAACCACGCATATGTGTCATAATATTTTTTCTATTATCTATGACGTTCACACGACTCTTGTGCAAAACATCCTGTCATTACACATAGACTAATGCTTGCAAGTTGCAACTAAATATATTTTTTTAACTTCTCGCTGTATCCCGCATATAGCAGGGTAGGCAGAGAGACCCTGAGAACCAACGTGTTGAGAGAACCTAAGAACCGACGTGTTGTTTAACGCCCACTCTCCGCTGAATTGAGGCATTGCGTGCTGAGTGGCGGAACTCAACGCCGCGCGTTGCCTTCTTACCAAACCCAGGAAACGAGAATACTAAACTTTTACATTTCCTGAAGTGGGAATTGAACCCACGACCTGCCGCGGTTTGCTCTAGCAAACCAAATGGGAACACATCAGAAGTTCTAACTTCTGATGTGTTCCCATTTAAATTTATTTAAGATCTGATAGGTAGTTTATGAGTTTTTCGTAATAATGTTACGTATTAGTGCAGTTTACATAATTGAAGTCGGTTTTCTTTTTTTTTAAATCTTAATTATTCACATGAAATTTGAACCTATGATTGTCATTGACTGTGATTTCCACTGAGCGTAATATCACAAAATGTACTTTAAAACTTTCTTGGCAATTTTGTAAAAGACATGATAATTAAACAACAATTAGCAACAGGAATTAAAATAACAGAATGATTGTCTGCATTGCAGTGGAGACGTTTTTCCTTCAAAACATTATCTTGAAATTAGACAAAAAGAGGAGAACGGAGTGTTTTAACATTACGTTCTCTCTGACTATCTTTTGTATGGAGAATCGGCGAATTCCTTGTTGAAATAAACGCACACTTGGCATCACGCTGTATCACGCATATAGCAGGATAGGCACAGGGAACCTGAGAACCGACGTGTTAAGACACTCCTCTCCCTACTATCCGCCGAATTGAGGCATTGTGCTGAGTGGCGGAACACAACACCGCGCTTTGCCTTGTTACCAAACGCAATAAATAAAAATACAATATACACACACTTAGATATGATTTAAAAAATCATTACCCCGCGTGGGTTCGATAAGCACGCAGGGTAATGATTATTTAAATTATTTCCATTTCTGCGCTCTAACACAGAACGCGGCGTTGAGTTCCACCGTACATCGCGATATTGTGTATGTTGTATATTTATTTATCTAAAGACGGTAGTTCTAAGGTATAGTAAAAACTCAGAAGAGGCAAATAACTGCGGAAAATATAGCAAGCTAAAAAGATGTCCGTATAGTTCAAAATGTTTATTAATGTAACCGCAAATCGTGATCCAACTGACACTTAGACCTACTAAATATATAGATATATATAAAAAAAATGCCTATCTAGTTTGTCTGTCGGTTAGTTCTTATGTCAATCACTTATATTTTTCGTAGCTTCCACTTTTACACGTGACAGGATAGCTAGCAGTGGCGAGGGGTGAAAATTTTAGTTAGGCAAGCCGGTAAATTAAGGTAAGCCGGTGTATATTTAGGGTAGCCGGTATATATATTTAGGGAAGCCGGTAATGTTTAGGAAAGCCGATATATTTAAGGAAACCGGTATAGGATGTCAAGGTTTTTCGTAATTTCTCTATACAATTTTGGTCATCAGAAAAAAACGAACTCTGACAGAGTTCCTGTCGACTTCTTTTTTAGCTCTCACACCTTATTTGACTTTGTTTTTTCGAGATCCACATTTTCATAATGAGCTTTTTTTTAGGTCTCGCACTTGTACTTTGAAAAGTTAGGCAAGCCGGTGGGAATCGAGTTCTATAGACGCCTCGTCACTGGTAGGCAGAGAGAACCTATTGTCAGGACACTGACACACATAAGCCAAGATGAATTTCATACCTTACGTGTTAAGTAGCGAAACCCAATGCCGAGCTTTGCCATAGAAATACAGACTCTGTTCTACAAATCAATAATCTTGGACAAATGGCAGCCTTAAGTTCCACCACCCCTTACATAGTTTCTCTAAATAAATAAGAACCGAAAGGAGTATCATCACTACTTTTCTATATAAAACGCTTGAGTTACTGAGCGAATGACAGACAACGTGACAGGAAACTACTGTACGTAGCAGTGGCGAGGCGTTCATACAACTCGATTCCCACTGGCTCGCTCAACTTTTCAAGAACAAATATGAAAAAAATGAAAAAAATTAAAAAAAAAAAAAACAAAGTCAAACAAGGTGTGAGAGCTAAAAAAAAAGGTCATCGCTAAAATTCTAGAGTGAAATTACGAGATATCTTGACACCTTATACCAGTTTCCATAAATATTTCGGCTTCCCTAAACATATATACCGGCTTCCCTCAATATACATCGGCTTCCCTTCATTTACCAGCTTGCCTAACTTAAATTTTCACCCCTCGCCACTGATACGTAGAAAGCTGAAATTTGACATGCGGGCTCCTTGGGGAGCACTGAGAGGGGATGTCCCGAAATTCCCAGATTTTACGTTTCACAGTCAAAATTAAGGAAGATATAAATGAAAACAGTATGTTAAGAGTCATAAAGTCCATGTAAACAAGGTTGCGGGTATCAACTAGTGGCTGTAATATTATTATCAATGCGCTTCACAAGTTGGTTCGCCGACGCTATGTGGTCAGCATAAATATGTTTTTATATATGCCTTTCATATTACTACCGACGTTAACAACTGACTAGCTCTATTCCGCGGCTTCTCTTGCGTGGACTATAAAACGTAAAAAAAAACAATAGGCGGCGTTGAACGCCTTTGAATTGATCTCCGTCACTCAGCACGCAACGCTTCAATTCAAAGGAAAGTAGGGAACGAAAATCTTAAGT